>PVJI01004686.1:0-52361 GCA_004026765.1 Micronycteris hirsuta | reverse complement strand
TGCACACAGTAGGTGTTCTATGCATACAAGGGTTGGTTCATTCAATTACCATTCACTCCTTCATTCATCTTCACTGAGCACAAGGTGAGCACTCGTGACCTTGTGATGCTGGAAAGGCAGATGATCAAATAAATGTTTACTTAAAAACCAAGAGCTATAAAGATTCTTTCTATCTCAGGGGTCTTGGAGGAAAGACTTCGATGGTGGCACATTAGGGAGATGGGATAGAACGAGCCTAGTACCTTTGGAGATGGTGTAGAAATTTCTGTCAAATCCTGGTTTGCACCACCCAGAGCTCTGCCAGCTAACTTCCCCCCACAGATCAGTGCAGCCTTGGGTCCTGGGAGCCCAGACACAGGGAGGGCATTGAGATCAGAGCTGCCTTACCAGCACGGGTCCAGGAACAGGTGGCTGTGGCTGGGACAGGTACAGGTACAGTTGGGCAGAACAAGGACACCTGTTGGGCATTGCCCCACACCTGGCAGAGCCCATTTCCTTTGCTCCTTCACTTTGGCTTCCAGGTGAGGCCTGAATGGGGTTCTGTATGTTCAGCTGGGGAGATCCTCTGCCTGAGTGGTTGTCTTAGAGCCTAGGTATCATGCCACGACCGTTACCCCAATCAATCCCAGCTCTATCTCTTGCTGTATGACACCGGACACATTACCTAAGCTCTCTCAGCCTGTTTCTGCACCTGAAAAAAATGGGTATAATAACACTTGCCTCAAAGGGCTGTTGCCTATTGAGTAGAGTGATGTCTGCAGTGTTTGAAATGGCACTGGAGACATTCAAAGTGATAGGTGGATGCCCCTTCCATTCCTTTATGGAAGTCAGCTGCTGTTTCTTGAGCCTCTCAAGGGTAGTCTTCTATTTGGGTTTAGCATAGCTCACACTGTTGGTGGCCCCTTCTTCCAGGCTGGTGGAGACCCCAGTTTGTTCTGGTACCTACCCCTCCCCAACCTAACCGATCATGAAGACCCACTCCCCTTGCCAGGGATTGGTTTAGGGGTAGGCATGTGACCCAGTTTTGGCCAATGAGACATGAAGGAAGGTCTGTTGCAAGGTACAAAAGAACTTCTGGGAAAAAATTTTTTGGGACTCTTAAAATGAGGCTAAGAAATCCCCTTTTGGATACCATCGTGTCTGGGTGGGATGCCTGGAGCTGCAGCAGCCATCCTGTGACCATAAGGAAAGCTGCTCGAGGAGGAGGCTGATGGTGGAAGAAGAACAAGAGAGAGAAAGAAGCTGGGTCTCTGACACCATTGCTGACACTGACACATTAGCTGACCCTCGGGAGCCCCGCCTTGGAACTTCTTATCGTGTGAAATGATACATTGTCCTTGTTGTTCAGGCCACTTCTAGCCGTTACTTGCACCCCAAGTCCTCCTAACTGGAACCTGTATCCTCCTGCCCAGGGCGTCTGCTATAGGACAGCCAGATGGCGTGTCGCTGATTGACTTATAAGTTGAGTTGCTTTAATTCAAGGCTGGTTAGGCTTCTCTTTCTTGGCTTGGGGGTTCACTTTAGATGGGGTAAGGTTGTAAATGGAACCTGGAGCTGAAGACTCGCTCTGAGACAGCTTTGGGGTCAAGGGGGGAGGAAGAAGGAAACAGCAAATGAGACGGTGGAGGCTTGAGGTGGGGTTCTAAGTTAGTCCAGAATATTCTTCCATCTGGTGCTGCCTTTTCCTGAACAAACAGCAGTATCTTTTGGGGGGTGATGAAAATGCTGGAATTAGATAGTGGCGATGGGTGCACAACTTATTGAATATACTAAGAGCCACTGAATGGGACACTTTAATATGGTGAACTTAATGATGTGTGAAACATATCTCTATTTAAAAAAAAAAGCTTCAGCAGCTCAGCTGCCCTCCTTTCTCACCCCCCAGCCCCATGATCTCAGCCCTCCCTTCCCCAGCCTGGGGGAGAAGCAGAAGCAGCCCTCACACCTACACACTCAGTTCTTCCTGAGGTTGCTTCTGGGGGCGGAGGACAGAGGGCTGTGTTCTGCCTGCCACCCGCACTCCCGGGCCCCGTGCGTGAGCCTCACTCACCCTCTGACCCGAGAGGCCAGGCTTTTCTAGGTCTGTCTGCACCTGGCAAAAAGCCCCAGGTTGCAGGGAGGGAGTCAGAATGATGCTGTGGTGGGGGGGGGGGGGGGCGGGTGTGGGCCCTGTGATCAGATAGAACAATTTCAAATCCTGGCTCCACAGCTTAGCTGCGAGTTTTGGGCAAGTGATTTAGACGTCTGTGTGCCTGTCTTCTCCTCCGGCAAATGGGAATACGGATTCCACAGCTCACAGGGTCAGCTGGCATAATTTACCCAAAGAACTTGGAGGCATATAATAGACAACAAATGCCGGTACTTTTAGACCAGGGGCGTCAAACTCACTTTCACCGGGGGCCACATCAGCCTCGCGGTTGCCTGCAAAGGGCCGAATGTAATTTTAGGACTGTATGAATGTAACTACTCCTTAACTAGGGGCAAGGAGCTCGGCACTGCCGCCAGGTATAAACAAGGTGCTGGCCGGATAAAACAAGGTGGAGGGCCGGGTTCGGCCCATGGGCATACCAGTGGGTGGGAGTGGAGCTAAGGTGAGAAATCGTTTTCTGATCCCCAAGTCAGAGAATATGGCATAACCAAAACATTCTTATTTTATTTTACTCTTTTCTGCTCCAGAATTTAAGGCAGCCTGAAATATTGCCTGGCCGAGGCGGGAGCTTGGTGAGTGCTCCCGGGACTGGTGGGGCTGCTTCCCAGAGGCCGGAGAGGACCGTGGCTGCCCCACGAGACGAGAAGCGTGGAGTTAAATAACTTTAAACACAGTGAGAAAACTCATTTAAACATATTCCCTATCCCATTCTGCTTCACTCCTTCTGAGTACTGTCAAGGACAAAGACGGTTTGGTGCTCAGGCAACTCTCGCTAAGATCCCTTTCTAAGAAAAAGAAAAGATCATTCAGAGCCTTTGGCTGGGGGCGTGGGGGTGGTGACGGTATGACAGTGTCTGGTTAGAACGAAGTCAGGTTATTGAAAATCATAGTAATCTAAAGTTTCCTTTTTAGTTGAAGTTACTGAGAACAAAGAGAACCAATTTAAGAAAAGTGTTAAGAAAACAGCAGATCAGCGCACACGCGGCCATGGCATGAATGTGGCATGGAAATACCTAGAGTCTGGAAGACATGGGGTCACGGGGACAACTGAGCTGAGTGCCCTGCCAGTGCCAGCCTGTGTGTTCAGGGCATCTTCTTGGTGGCTGCACCTGCTGGTGGGCTGGCGGGCGGGGGGTCTTGGGGGCGAGCTAGGCTGTAGCTGGAGGGCACCGGAGTTGGATCTGGAAGCTCCCCTGGCCGTGAGCTGAGAATCACCCAGAATTATCCCTGCCTTGATGTGTCAGATTAGAGACTTGGGGCCACCCATCCGGCCTTATGAATCCATTGGCTGACAGGGTGGCCCAGCACCAGGCCTCTGTGACCCAGATGTTGGCAGCGGTGGTGGGGGGTGGGGTGGAGGAGGGAGCTAGACTGTCTCCCAGCTGTCTAGAGGGGCTGGGCAGGTACTGGGTCACACTGCACCCCCTCTGCACCCCCACACTCACAGTCCAGGCCTGATGGAGGCTTTCTGACAGAGGGCAAGGAGGGCCTCAGGCGGCCTGGTCAAGCTCACACATCCCTTGGGCACTGCACTAGAGGTTGGCAGGTCAGGGCCCAGAAGGTCAGGCATCAGCTCCAAGAGCCACCTGTGTCCCCCAGTAAGGAATAGAAAGAGCCACAGAAGAGGGAGACCAGACGCCAGGGTACCAACCCCAGCTTTCCCTCTCTGGCTGTGTGTCCCTGGGCAAGGCACTTACCCTCCCTGGGTCTCAGTGTCCCTCTAGATTGAGGTGGCCAAATGAGGAGTCCTTCTGGTCCGGGCTGTCATGGATTTGGTGGTTTCTGTGGCCCGTCACCCTTTGTGTCTCTGTCCCTTTCAGGCCAGACCAAGACATCAGGCCAGAGCTGGCCTCAGGCCTTTGGCTGGGACTGTCCCAGCCTTCAGTTCCAGGCTTGTCCTTCTAGGTGAGGGGTTGCTCGTGAGGCCCCAGCAGGGCTGGGCAGTGCCCAGCCGCGCTACTGGCATTAACAGAAGAGACAGACCCGAAAGGGAGGGGAGGAAAGGAGAGAAGGAAGAGGTGCCCGAGGCGGGGGACACGGCTCTAGGGGCTGCCCCTCCCCGATGTGCCGAAGGTTGCCACATTGAGTTTCAGCTTCGGTTCCAGGACACAAAGCCTGCCTCTGCGGGCTTGACCTCTCAGAGCCCCCGCCCCCAGGCCGGCTGGCTGAGCTGCCCCAAAGGAACTGGCCCCAGAAGGGCCTGGTTGTTGGCTGCAAAGTGGCTGGGAGGGAAGTTTTAATGATACACAACACAAGACACAGGGGGGAAAAGAGGAAGGGGGGGTGGTGGAGGAGAGAAGGGAGGTGGGGGGGAGAAAGAAAGACCTCCTGCCAGGCCTGTTGCCAGGAGACGACTAGGCAGCCAGAATCAGCCCTGCTCTTTTCACAGTCGCCTTTAAGCGCCGAGAGAAAGCCCTGGCCATAAAGGGGGACATGTGTCGCTGGGTGTGGACGGCTAGCCTCTGCAGTTAGGGGAGCCCCGGCCCCCGCTCCCGCCACTGCCCGGAGGGAGCCCCTGGCGCCCCCTGCCCTGCCCCCGCTCCCCGGGGTTATGGATGAAGGAGATCGGGCTACAAAGCAACGGAAAAGGACTCAGGGAAGGCGCTGGCCCTGGCCACCGAAATGCCGCAGCCATCTCTGGGCTGAAACTCATCAGCCAGGGGCCCCAGGAAGCTGGCAGGGGCTGGTGGACACAGGGAAGCCAGGGAAATCCAACATGGCATGTCCATGGAAAAGTGTTCTGTTGGCTCAGGGTGGGTGGCTGGCACTGGGGGTGTCTAGGAATCCTGAACAGGGGACTTAGAAGGGTGGGCTGGGGAGCTCACAAATCCCCAACCTGCACTGTGTCCCCTTGGTCCTTATCATGCATTCCAGAGTGGGAACAGGCTGCTCTAGACTGTGCCTTGGCACTTGGGGACCGTGTCCTGGCAGCCCAGTCGGTGACCGCATCTGTTTCCATGAGGAGTCTGCCACACAATCGCGAGAGGAAACGGAGAGTGAGGGCTGCTGGGAACTTAAGCGTCCCAGGCCCTGGCTGTCAATCAAGACATTGCAGGGCTTGTGCGCAGCACGCAGCGTAGGGGCTACCAGTAGACCCGTCTACGAGTGCATGGAGGCTGGGCTGAAGTCCCGACCGACTGTATTTCATCTGACTCAGAGTGAGGGCTCCCTGGTGTGAGGGCTCCTTCCACGTGGCATTCTTATGCCTGCTGAAAATGGGCTGCAATTTCTGTTGCTTCATGAAGCAGTTAAATTGGAGAACAAACAGTTCCTTCTGATCTGGACATTGTTGAGCATAATCAACCAGCGAACATAAGCCTGTTTGCTTCCTTCCTCATTAATAATTAGCTGACCATCTATGGTAACACCCCGGTATGCCGCTAGCGCCTGAGTTCTAGTCCCGGGAGCGTGACCAGCCCCCTTTGAAGCATCCGTGTTAGGTTAGGAAGAAATGGACAGCAACCCACCCACCCCAACTCTCCTGCTGGTCCTCTGGCTGCTGGGTGGACTTCGGGCACTGCAGGAGAGAGCTCCCCTGAGCTGGAACACCTGCTTCGTGCTCAGGGATGTAGGCAGCCTGCGGAGTGATGGAGGGAGTGTGCAGGAAATAGCTCAGGAGAGGCAAGTTCTGGACAAAATGGAGAAATGGCTGTGTCTTCAGAGAAACCTCTTACTCCGCATACACTGTGCACTGAGCTGTTTTCCAGACAAGACAGCTCTGAAGAAAGGAGTAGGGTGAGACTGCCCGCGAGGAGCCCTGTCTTTCTGAGACTCCTGTTGGGGAGGGCGGCTTTTCCTCCAACTTCCCTTGCATCTTCTTCCCGCAGAAGCGTGTGTTTTTACCAGTTCTCAAGTCTTTCCTCTCCCACCTGGGGCCAGGACCTGCCCCAGGTGTCAAGACTTGCTTCCAGAAGAGCCAAATCTCCATGAGGTGCAACCAAAAGGGCACATTTGCCAACTCAAGAGGGGCTGGTAGGGGGAGGGGTTGGGGGAGGGGCTGTGGTGTCCTGGGCGGTGGCCAGAGGGGTGGGTGATGACTGGTACAGATTGCGTGAGGACCTCTGGGGGAGCGCTGTCTGGCTGGGACATGGGGAGGCAGCAGGGATGTGTGAAGGGAGGAGAGAGGGGCCAGAGGGGGACCTGGGAAGCTCTGCAGGGCCCTCTGAGGTTTGGCTGGGCTTTACAACAGAAGGTGTAGAGCGCCTTCTGTGAAAAAGCCCAGTTCCCTGGCTTGTCACTGACTTTTCATCTTAAGAAAGGCCAAGAGCTCAAGGAAGCAAATGCCGCTGGTCCGGCTCAGCTCTGTTCTTAAGGCTGGGCATAGGTTTAGTCCTTGCTCCCAGTCTCCTCCCTGTCCCTCTGCTGCCACACCTCTGCTCCACCCATGTGACCCAGCTTAACCTGGGAGGAGGGAAGGTCTCCCTCTCCCCTCTTTCAACTGCACCCTGTTATTCCCTCATAACCCCTTACAGGCTCCTACCAAGGCCCCTCCCCATCCCCACTCGCACTCTGTGGCTTCTGCATCTCTGGCTGTGAGGGGAGAGTTCCTGTAAGCCCACCCCAAACGCAAAAACATCCCCTGAAATGGCCATTGATGAACTCACTTGTCAGCGTCCCTTTCCCAGACAGTACTGAATCCCCAAGATTGGCTCCTCATCACTCTTGCTCTTCAGATGAGGCAGGGCCATGAGTTAATCTCTTAGGCCCACATTCACCTCCTCCAGGAAGCCTCCCTGACTTACAACCCCCTTTGTGCCTTCTGGCTTCTTATCAGTGTAGTGATTCCTGACCCCTACTGGTCCTTAGCAGTCACCAAGATTGTCCCCGAAGCTCAAGTCTGGTGGTCAGGCGGGTTGAGGGAGAGTGTGTGTGTGAGTGTGTGTGGTGCGTGTGTGTGTGTGGGGCACACTCTCCTAATGCAATGGAAGAAGAAACCTGGCCACTTAAAGGGAAGGGAGGAAGGCCTAGATCCCCTCTTTCCGCTTCACTTTCCACCCTCTGTACCCCCTGCCCTTGACCATGAGGTTGAAACTTCGCTGAACCACAGTTCTTTCCCAAGAGGGAAATAGTAAGGCAGAGAGAGGACCCTTCTCTCTGGGACAGGGCCCTCTCTGTGGGATTCGTTAGAGCTGAGGTCCCACCACTGGGCACCCCTCAGACCTCAAAGGTGTGTGTACAAGCCCAAAACGGGGCCCGTGAAGATGGTCAGGGTCACAGTGACACCTGCTGGGGCTTCTAGGAACAGCAGCTGGGGAGATGCCCCCAAGTGTTGGGGGGGCAGGTAGGGCAATTAATAACACCTCACCACAGATCTTGGAATTCTCCTCTGATATTAAACCCTCCTCCACTTTCTGGGGAAGAAGCACAGAAAGATGCAGAGGGAACAGAGGCATTGGAATTCCCACTGCGGCCTCCAGGGAAAGCCGGGGTTCCAGGGGCAGGCGCCGTGTATCGGAATTGTCTGCCAAACGTTCTTCACAGAGTCTGGTTTCTCGGGAGGTACCCAGAAGCAAGTCCGAGATTATTCTTTGCATGTCTGTGTGAAATGCAGTTTTAAGGGACAAACTCTGTAAATCTTTGTGCTGTATTGCATGGACAAGAGGAAGAAAAGTAGGTAACACTGCAAATGTCATTGATTAAAAGCAGGCCAGGTGGCCATGGGTATGTCCGTATCTGAGGAAACTGGGATGAATAAATAAGATAGGAAATGAATCAGCACAGTTCCTGATGTCTGGTGACACTCGGGACGTCGGGACAGCTCTCTCATAGACTGAAATGTGCGGTGGAGGGAGCCGTCGCCCTCCCTGGCAAGCCAGCCTGGAGGAGAGCAGAGTTGCCCAGGGTCACTGCGGGATGTCTCGGTTGGAAGCCACCAGCTGACCTGTGTCCTTCTAGCGCACAGATGTGCTGCTCAGTAACTCCCTGGAATAAATAAAAAGCAAGACGTGCAAATAGAGAAATCCAGGGATAACGATTCCAGACCATGAAGTAGCCCTTCATTGCGGGAAGAGCCCAGTCTAGGAGGTATTTCATGTATCGGTTGTTTGACCCTTGTGCCCCTTTACTGACCAATGCAACCCTACCTGCCACGATGGGGCAAGAGACGTAACCTGTCCCTGTAGCCAAGTGCTCATGCCCCCTCTTCTGCTCGAGTGCGGGGTGTATATGGGAACGTATGAGGGAGGGGAACAGACAGCAGGGGCTCAGCAGGCCCCAGGCCCTGGTCCTGGCGCAGGAATATGTCTCCATGTAACCCTCACGAAGGCCACACGTGAGCGCTGACACCACTCCCGCTTCACAAACTAGGGACTTGTGGCCCGGGGAGGCCATGAGACCCCGCGGAGGTCACAGTCCTGGTAAGTGCTGGCGCTGGGATGTGAACCCAGACCTACCTCACTCAGAAGCCAAGGGTGAGAAGTGACTCCAAAGAGCCAAGGCTGGGGACACGGGAAGGGGGTGGTGTCCCTGTCGGGAGGTGCACGGGGAAGATTCTGAGGGATGACAGCTCATGGTCAGCGAAGACTGTTTCCCACTCACAGGACGGGGAGGACTGACCTCCTGCAGGTCTTTATGATTGACACGCGCGGCTGTGCAGGTGGTGCACTGCGGAAGGGCACCCCGCCTACGGGGGCACCTATTGCGTCACGGGCATATTTGCAGTGACCTTTTTCTGACGGTTGAAGTGAAGTGCTTGGAGGAGGAGCTATCTGTTTCTAGATCCCTCAGAGGGGCTGTGTGGGTGGGTAGTACCCTGCCAGCCTCCTCCATTCATACATCCTGTCTTCCTCTGGACCATCATCCAAGGGAGTGAGCAGGGGTTGGGGCAACTCCAGGTCATAGCCTGTGAGTGGAGGAGGCTTGCACATTTCCTGTCCCAGGCTGTTTCTCCCAGTAGTAATCAGGGGCAACAGGGAGCAAAAGCCTTTATTGTACCACTGGTTCACTGGTTCCTCTCAGCAATATCTGGCTGAAGATTCAGACTTCTGCTCTTCCTGCTGGAGAAGAACCTTGTAATTGAGGGCGAGGGAGGGAAGGAAAGAGAGGAGAGGAAGAGTCGGGAGCCCAGTGGGCGAGTGGAAGATACAGAACAAGGGTTGGCTTTTTTTTTCACATCTCAGTTTCATTTTTTAAAATGACATTATATTGAAGAGGTCATTTGGAGAAAGGGGGAAGCCCTCCTCCCAATACCACCAGTAGAGTTTGGGGACCGAGATTACTTCCTGGAGCAGTATTTGTGGTAACAAGTGTGTGAGCATATCAAGCTTCGGTGCAGTTTATGAAAACCTGGATTTACAGAACAGATAAATTGGCATGGAGCTCATGCAAGGAGGGTTGATTAGTCACCATATACAATAGTTCACAAGGGTTTTTTCCTTTTTTAATGAATTTCAATTGAATTTCCACAAGTCTCAAATATTATATTTATAACTGTGTATCAAATGCTTATTCTATCAGACGTGCCAATACCTTTGTCACCCTGCTTCACAACACATACTCTGTCCCCATGACCACAGCCAACTGGACCAGGTGTGGATACCTGACCCTCAGGCAGCCAGTCTACCGCTGGCCAACAGCCTTTGATGCAGACGACACTGGGCCCCAAGGCTGAACGGCCATGGCATGATGAGGGCATCAGGGCAGCCATGGTGAGCCACATGCAGGCTGTAAGTTCTGAGGAGCATAAACTAGGAGTTAATGGAAGCAGAAGCAGATAGACATGTTCAGAAAGAGTGCTGGGTGAGGAAGCCATCCCAAAGAGCAAGTGAGAGAGGCAGACCAGGTACCTGGGTCACGTTGGGGGTGATTGGCGGTAGTGTAGCTTGATCACCCAGTCGCTCTGCCTTTTCTGTCCACTAAGAGCACCCTCTTTTCCTATGACCCTTACATAGTCACTGCGTGGCCCCTCCCTGACACTGCTCACAGCAGAAGCCAGGGGGTGAGGAGGCCTAAGGCTGAAAGGGTCACATCTGGGAAAGAGGGTGCCAAACAGGAGACGGATGAGACCAGAGAGACCAGCCCGAGGCTCCCCAGAAGTCTGGCTAATCAACCTTGCCAATTATTGAGCACCTGCTATGTTCTGGGCACATTTTACACATTACCTCATTTAATTCTCACAAGCCCAAGAGTAGCTTCATCCCTATTTTATGGTTGGGAAACAGAGGCTCTGAGAGATTTTAAGCGACTTGCTCAAGGTCACCAGTCGGGAAGGAAAGCCCCAAAGCCGGCATAGGCGTCCTGGCTGTCCAGGAGCAGAGACACTCTGCTGAACTGCTCTGCAGGGGGCGGATGAAAAAGTCATCCATCAACAGTCATCACGAGTGAGTGTTCAGGCCTGATCCAAGCACATCTGGGGTGGGGAGTGGAAAAACCAAAAGAAAGAAACCCCTCTATGGTCCCCAAGACCTTGCCAACAGGCCAACCAAGCCATATCCTGGAACTGAAAGCCGTTTGAACACAGGGCTCCTGGAGGCAAGGCCGGCTCCTGGAGGAGATGGGCTTGTGAGGCCGTATGGACTGAAGAACAGAGGAGGAATTGGGGCTTGTCGGGCGCAGAGAGGGGAGAAAAGGGCCCTCTCGGCTCAGGAATGCGGGGTAGGAGAAGAAGGGAAGGTTGAAGCAGGGCTTTGCCGTATGAGGCAGCACGACAGGGAGACCTGCATCCCGCTGGCTCGCTGAGAGCCCTAGAGCAAGTGAATTCCTCCCCTGAGGTCCGCGTTTGCTGAGTGCAAAGTGAAAGAGCTGGGGGGCGATCTTTCTGGGCTCTTCCTGCTCTTCTTCGGGGCGACTTCGGTCTAGCAGAGAACTGCCCGTCTAGCGCTGAGTAATCCTCCTCCAACCGCGGCCGCTGCAAGCAGCGACCAGCAGGGGGCGCTCCTGCAGAAGGCTGGTTTCCGCGGCCTCCCTTAGCATCTTCTGCCTGGCTAGGGTGTCAGGACAGGAAGGTCCTCCCCTCTCTGTCTCTCCCAGGCTGTTCGGTCACTTGCCTTCCTGCACTGCCCCTCCCCACCCCACGTTCTGAGATTAGCTGTCTGGAAGGTTCCTGGAATACAGGTTCTTGGGCAGGTCACTTCGCTTTTTTGTGCCTCTGTTTCCCCATGAGCAAACTGCGTTGTGTGAGATAGACATGAGCAGTGGAGGGGGGGGGGCGGCGCTGGGGGGGGGGCGGTGCTTACAGCCACAGACTGAAGTAGGTGTCCTGCCACTTCACACCTCATTATCTTCTCAGGGCAGGAGATGCTGCTTCTGTGGCCCACTGGGGAGAGCTAGAGCCCCCCATCCTCACCCCCTACCCCATTATAGTTTGCTTCCAACCTTTACTGAAAGTCACTTTTACGCAAAGGTAGGCATAATTTCTGGATTGCACATGGCACCTGGCACGGTGAGTGATGCTCAGAAGACAGCTTTGAAATGATTGGTTTTTTGAAATCACTTGGACTCTTCTGAATCACACTGGAAGGTATCCACATCCATCCTCTCATTTCTCACCACTGTTCTGGGAGGAAGACAAATAGGGAGTGCTATATCCATTTTATGGATGAGGAAACTGAGGTCACAGAGGAAGTCAGGAGCAAGGTTAAGACAAGACCCAGGGTTCTCCCTCCTTTTAACTATGTTTGTCCCATTCATTGTAGTCAGCGTCCCCTATTGGAAACGTGTGGTATTGCAGACAGATCATAGTAGACACTAAATGCCCTGTCAGGAAGAGAAGGTAGGAACATCCTGGATGCTAAACCAAGAGAGGGGGTGACTTGGGTAGACGCTGACATTGGAGCTAGGGGTGGAAATGAGATTCCAGAGCCAATAACACACAATGGCAAGGTTCAGCAAGTCTCAAAGACATTTCCTGTTCTAAAGTTCCCAACACCCCTTTCACACTACTTCTCACTCCAAAGTTGAACCGAATATAGCAAAGGAATGCTCTGTAGGGTCATCCCTTAGAATTAGAATGGCAACCCCTGGGAAAACTTGATTCCTTATCAAACATTTATGTGGCAAATTAGCATGGATTGTGCCATTTGGTAATGTGAAGAAAGACTGAAAAAAATGACTAAGATCCAGCTCAAATATCACTGCCTCTTGGTATTGGCCTACACACACCTTCCCTGGAACAATGAATAAACTGTCCTCTCGCCTGAATTCCCAGCTCATTCTGTACTTTCTTCTCTTCACTGCAGCGCGATGATGAACACGCGTGCTTCTGGGTCCAGCTCCCCGGGGTCTGATCGCAGCTCCAAGCTTACTAGCTGTGCCTGAGTTTCTTCATCTGTAAGTGTTGTGAGGGTTGAGTTAATAGTCCTCTAGGACTTTGGGCAATACTTGGCACCTTGGAAATACTCAATAACTAGCTTATGCTTCTATAGAAATATCAACATGCTTTATGTATTTCTTTGCACACAAAACAAGTTTTCCAATAAACTGTACGCTTCTCAAGGTCAGGACCTGGCTTAATCCTCTCTTACACCCAGGGGTTAGCACCAGCTGCTCAATCAACGTTTGTTAAATTGAATATTATGTAATCATCCTTTACATGAAATGCTAATTTGGCAATGAAATGGAGTTAGTTGATTTCTTTTTTGAGATGTTAAACCTGAGCGTACTGTTTCACTATTCCCCAGAAACAAATCAAGGTTTGAGCCTCTCCCCAGTTTAAAGAAGGACCTCCTGCTGAGCCAGTAGAACCCCCGCTGGTTCTGGGGAAACACGCTGTGGTCTAACCATCTACCAGTCCAGACTTTGTTCATGAGCACCTGTTGCAAATGTGTTTGTGCCTGCGTCGTGAAAGTGCGACCTGGAGGAAGTGGTCTGCGAGGGCCATCTCCTCCGACCACGCAGGAAACTGCATTCCTCCGGGCGCCACTGGCCTTCTGTACTTCAAGATGGGGTCCCTTTCCGCTCAGCCTCCCTTTTCAGAGAGCAAGAAGCTCCTCAGATGAAAACAAACTAAAATGATGTTGGGAATGCCTCTCTTCAGAGGCAACTCTTTAGAACATTATTTACAGTAAATTCGGGGTGATTTTTCATTTCTATTTCCGAAAGAAGTTGGGGTTTTTTTTGCTGTCTTTCTTCCCTCCCTTCCTTCATTTTTCTTTCTTTCTTCTGAGCCACGCTAGTAGCTGTGCCTTATGTGGAGCACCTTCTGTTGTAAAAGCCTCAAGTACAGCAGTTTCATCGATGCGTGGCTCGGGGGTGTAGGGAATCCACAATAGTCAAAAGCACAGGAAAGCTGCTCAGTGCTGCCTGCTCTGTCATCTCCTTATGTTCTAATGCTTCTGGAAGTGGGAACCCCAGGGTCGGCATATCCATATGTGGGCAGAGCACACATACACATACCCCCTGACATTTGTGAGTTGCCATATGAAGACAGTGGAGTAGCTATTCAAAACGGGGATTGTCCATCCAGACTGCTACCTACTTACCTACCTAACTACCTACGATTACTAGACAGAACTCCCTCTAGTTCCAACCATGCTAGACTAGAGGGCTCAACATTTTGTCTCTCATGATAAAACCAAGGGTAGGGTTTGTAGTCAGGTCTGCCCTATCCACAAGTCAGTGTTCATTCATTCATTTATTCAAGTCTTTAATGATTACTTTACTCTGGGCTAAAGCTCAGTACTGCTAGGTGGAAATGTGTGGGTATAAAAGAAACAGAGAACAGGTTTTGGTCCTTGAGAAATCTGCAAATCTACCCATAGCAGGGGTGCCTAACACCCCCAAACTCAAGGACAGTGTGCATTACTGTATCACTAGCTCAAAAGTAAGCTGTGCTGATAAAGTCTCTAGGGCCAAGGTGATGAGTGAGCAGAATCAGGAGTAATCAGGTAAGGCAGGCTTCCAGGAGGAAGCGGTGCACCACAGCAGGTGACCTGCTGCCCCTGGCAATGGAAGCATGGCTGGGTGGGAGGGGGTGCTAAAGGGCACCCTTCTGGTTTTAGCCTTCCTTGGCTAAACTCAAAGATGCTGCTGCATCAAGGGCTGGAGAAGAACCTCAGGTAGGCAAGGGGCAAGGGAGGGTCATACCACCCTCCACACAACACAAGCTCACTCAGAGTGTAGTTCTGGAATGAGGAAGACGAGGAACAAAGGCAAGAAGTCCTCGAATTAGAATTGCCACGGGTGGGATGAGCTCGGCCAACTTAGGAGCAAGCTCCCCAGGGGAGGACAGGGGCCCCTCCTACAGAACACGGATGGACAGGTGGGCACCAGAGGAGGTCGCCTAGGAATACTTCTCCACCCTGCTTCCAAGCAGCTTTTCTGCCAATGCTCACATTTCTATCATTAAAGGTTTATTCTTGTACATGTGTCCCTCCCCCCTTTTAAGGAATTATTTTCCACTATAAATGTTAAGTATGCTTCTAATAGGAAATTTGGAAAATGCAAAGAGGATAAAAACGTTTTTTACCCACACCCTGAACCCACATGACACCCACTTTTTTTTTTAACATTTCGGCGTCTTTCTCTGCTGGCTTTCGTGTTGTCGTCGTCTTCAAGCACGGCCATGAGTCTCCTGCATGCAGGATTCTGCGGTCCACTTTCCCTGCTTAGCTTCAGTCCTATTTCAGCCTGATGTTCTGGAGACATCAAGTCCCCAGTCACCAGTTGCCAGCGACTTCCATGACATTGAGGAAGTTACCTTTCTGGACTCTAATGTCCTACCTGTTTAGTGGGGACAGAGATGCCCACCATGCTACCTCATGGGGCCCAAGGCCAAATAATGCAAGTGAGAGACTGAGAGTCAAGTGCAGTTCAAATGTGTGGGGGTAGGGCAGGTGGAAGTGGTCAGCCAGAACTAGTCATAATGAGGCCACAGCAAAGAGGGTGGGTTGGGGTGGTGGTGGGTGGAGGGAAGGACGGGCCAAAGGACAGGTGAGCACACCCACCCGAGCCTGCGGGTCTTCCCCAGGACCAGCGCTCCTGAGCAGCCATGCCTCAGGCCTGCACCAATTCCTGTTGGGCTGAGTCCATTCTCAGTGCAGCCTGAGGTGATTGGAAGGAGATAGCCAGCCTGGAATTCCTCCTTTCGGCTGCTCAGGGCCTGGTAGAGGGTGTGGGGATTGTGTGGTTGCCGGGCTCTGCCTCGGGCCTGGGCGTGGCTAGGGTTTGGAGTCTTGGGGGACCTGACAAATGAATGGTTCTTGAGGGTTTGCTTCAGATAGGGTGGCTGGGGCTGGGGACAGAATGCTGGGGAGGAGGGAGAGGTCTGGAGGCACTTCAGAGCTGGACTGGATGTGGCCACTGCTCGCCTTTCAGCCACATGTTTGTAACTTCCAAGGTGTGCGGGCGAGCGAGTGCGCAAGCGATCGCACGTGTGTGTGTGTGTGTGTACACAGGGGGAGGGGAGGGCGCTCTCCCTGAGAGCGGCTGCCTTGGGCTGGGTAGTGGAGACAGGTAGCTGCATGTGGATGTCTAAGAATGCTTCTCTTGCATGCCTGTGTGGACGTGCGGGTCCAGGAGCAGCTGTGGGTCTGCCTAGGAATTTAGACATCCACGGGGGAGGTGCGGCGAGGGGGGGGCCCTGTGTGCCACTGAATGCCTGGGCTTGTGCTGTAGAGTGTCAACATGCATGTATGTGTGTGTGTGTGTGTGTGTGTGTGTGTGTGTGATGAAGCACATGCCTGAGCCTGGGAGGGGGTGGTTCTGTGGGCAGGCCTATGTCAGTATGATTCTTTCTATTCCTGAAGCCCCATAAAAAGGTCACAGGCCAAGGTTATAAGCTGGCAACAACACATATTTCCTGAGTACCTACTATGCACTAGGCCCTTAGCCAGGCTCTGGAGATAAGAGAAATAAAACTCACGCCCTCTCTTGAGAAGCTCAAAGGGTAGAGGGGAAGGTGAGAATCATAAACCATTTATGGACCAAGACAAAAAGTCCTGAGGGCCACCTCTTAGGCCCTTCCTCAGGGGTCCCACAACACCACGGTTGCGGAGATGATCCATTTCACCACATCTCCCCCTCCAGACTAGAGACCCTTGAGGGTCAGCTCTTAGGGGGTACATGATGCTCTGTAGGGATGAATTATGCAAAGGCTGCTGTGAGTTGAGCTGTGCCTGGGCGGCTCCCAGCCAGCCACAGCCCATCATGAGCCACATCCAATGTCACAGTCCCGCTGGAGCTGAGCTCACATCCTGCTACTTGCATCAGCTACTTAAGCTCTCGGAGCCTCAGTTTCCTCATCTGTGCAATAGGAATAACAATTGGCCTAATCTCACAGAGAGCAGGAGGCTTCAGTGAGACTGTGTGCCGGGAGCTGCACACACATATACCCTGCTCGGTACATGGCAGCAACAGGAGCTGCCACCTGGGCAGTTCTACAAAGCCCTGTTGACCAAGAAGGCAGAAGCAGAACTCTGACTTCTCCATGGGCAAGTTGGGGGTCTCTCCTGCAGGCAGAGAGCAGCACCCCCAAAGAGCCCAGGAGGCAGGAGGAAGGAGCCCAAGGGTGGGGCCCATGCTATTGGCTGGTGGGGGCTGAACAGTCATCTTCATATCTTCTAAGCATGTAGCTCATTGGCCAACCGCCGATGTCTCTGTTCACTCATTGGTGCTTCCTCCAAATTCTTTGTATCACAGCCTTAACCATCAGATGTCAGCACATAACTTTTCTGAAATGTTGAAAATGTGTCACTTTGAGAGAATGTGCTCCCCCTCACCCCCCACCTTATCCAGCTACGTGCATGCTTGGGCATGTTTGTGTGCATGGCATGTGCTCATGGGCATGAGGACAGGATGCCCAGCTGGTGCAGGCCAAGCTGGACCTGCTCCCTCCTTACCTGCCAGAACTCAGTGCGCACTGGGCGTGGCTGGGGCCTCCTGTCCGACTCACACGGGTCCAGCTTGGCCTCCCCTCCTCAGCCTGATTGAACCTGGTTCAAGGTCTTCCCAGTGGTGAGCTGGAGCTGACTCAGTCTGGCTTGTAGAGGCGACTCTGCTAATCTCGTCCTAACTCCACAGATCGGGGATGACACCACATTGGTAGCTTGAGATATGTCCAGCACAGAAATCAGCAAATGATACAAAAAAGACACCCCCTCCCAGCCCCAGAAAGCATATAAATGCCAGCACATTACTGGTGCTGCTGCATTATAACAACCTGATACCGAGTGGTAGCACCTGTTAGGCATTTGGCATCATTCTTGTCCGCATAAAAATCCTGTGAGATCTTTGTCATTATCCCCATTTCATACCTGGTGTTCATATTAACACGATCTGACTCCAGGTCTCTGCCCGTCACACTGCGCTGCGCACCTCAGTAAACAGAACCATGAGATTTGATCGGCTGGCAGAGCTGCTAAACAGTCACTCACCGTCTCATCACTCCGCTCATCTGACAGGGAAACTGAGCTCAGAGGGCCTCTCTGTGAGGGTCGTGGTGGGGGGGCTTCCTCTGCTAACACCGCCTCACGCCTAACGTCACAGCTGCCATCTTCCACTCGTCTCCCCACCTGCAATCACGCCCATGTCCACAGCAAAGCCAAAGTCCCTGTCACCTGATGTTCTACATGCATGGCTGATTTTTTGGAAACTTCACATGCAGATCTTGACATTCAGTGCAAGTTGTATTTTGTTTTGCTCCGTTTGACCCAGTGTTCAAGAGTCTCAGAAACATTTCTAATTGTGCTCGGGTCCTTTGTTGTCTGTCTCGTGTCCCTCCTAGACCAGTGCCACCTGCTGCCTTGGTCACTGCACCTTCGATGAAGGAATTGGGTTTAAACTTTAAAAAAGAATAGGCAAGACTGAGCTCTGTGGCCCAACCCTGGAGGTGTCCATCCTGTCTGACAGAGGTTCTGGCACCTACACTCTTTGGAAAGCAGGTCCCTCCTGGTCTCCCACCACCACCCCGGCTCTGCCTGCCCCACCGACTAGAGAATCGGCTTTTCGTCCCTGGAACATCAGCAGCACTTTGTGAAACGCCCACTGAGGCCCACGCCTCGTCGTTGACAGGCAGTCTCCCGTTTAGAAAGAGCTCCCTTTCCCTGCTCCGCTGTAAGAGACCCACCAGGACGCCCTTTGCCCGGCAAGAGGGTCCTCCCAGCTATTACACATGGGTCTCCCGCTCCTGGAGAGCCGTTCGGCGTCAGGACCGGACCCCGCCCTCAGAGTCCTGGAGCTGGGGCAGACAGCCGGGCTTAGGAAGGGACCCGACACCCCTTCTCGCAGACTCCAGGCGCCTCCTCCGTGCCGGCACCCCGGTACCTCGGGGGAGAGAATCCTGCGCGTCCTACCACCCTGCCCCGAAGAGAGAAACAAAAACTCCCTGAACCCCACCCAGTTCTCCCATTCCTAGGCCCGGGGGTGCTTCACGTTCTGCCGTCGCGTCCCGGGGCGGACTAGGCGTCAGGTGAGCTCTCACCTAGGGAGGGTGGAAGAGGTAGATGGGGGAGGGGCGTGGGCGGGCCTGCGGCGGCGACCCCACCCGCAACGGGGCGGGGCGAGTCCTGCGGGGCCAATGGGGCGGGGGGCTCGCCGCCGGGGGTGTGGCCGCCAGCACCTCTTCCTCTCCCCGCCCCCCGCCCCGCCCCTCCTGGGTTTAAAGCCCCGCGGGAGGCTGGTGGCAGCGCTGCGAGCGCCGAGTGGCGCAAGTAGACGAGACAGGGCGCTGCGCCGCCGGCATCATGCGCCCCCCGTCTGCGCTGGCCCTGGCCGCGCTCTGCCTGCTGGCGCTGCCCGCCGCCGCTGCCGCCGCCTACTTCGGGTCAGTGCCCGCCGCGCCCCGGCCCACGCCCCCGGCCCACCTGCCTACCCCTCCTCCGGCTACCGCAAGGCCAACTTTTCCGTCCCTCTGGCTCCGGCCCGTCCGGATCTCGAACTCAGACCTTAGCTCCAGCCGCACCCAGCCGCACCTCGCGGTCGGAGTTCGCACAGCGAGCTCCGTCTCTGGCTTCCTGGGCTCAGATCCCCATCGCACCTTCTAGCGTCCGACTCTGCTCCCCTTCGCAGACAATCTTTTCACGCTTCCCTGTCCGAGACCTCATCCCGCTCACTCCGCGCGATCTCAGACCCTGCCCCAAGGTCCCGGACTCCGCACGCGTCTCGGGCCCTTACCCCGTCCGCTCTGGCGCGCCCTGTCTCAGCCTGTCCAGGTGTCCCTCCCGCGCTCTGATGCCCTCTCCGGTCCTCACTCGGCGCCCTGTCTGCCCCCATCATGGGCTCTGTCTAGCCACAGTCTTTGCCTGGGGCTCCCTCCCCACGCTCTGCCTTCGCCCCGAGGAGCAGAGACCCGGAGCGTTGGGTGGATGGGAGGAGATGGGTTGTTACGGAGGCCGGGGAAGGGGATCACGCAGATCCAAGAAGAATGGAGGAACCCGCGGACCGTGGGGAGTGTCAGCTGGAGACGCGGAGGGAGGGGGGTGGAATGTCAGTTGGGGAAATCCGACCAAATCTCAGACCTGGCGTCCGGCGAATTCTCAGGAGAATAATGAAGAGCATGAGAGGAGAGAGGCGGTGTACACAATTGGAAAGGGAGGGTCAGAGCTGGGCTGACACCTGGGGAGAGCATGGGGAGGGAACTGGGAGTGTTTAGAGCGCAAGTTGCAGGGCAATTGATTGTACCTCCTTCTCTGACCCTGAACCGCAGGGACTTGGGTTGGGAGATGGGGTCGTGGGTGTGAAGGCACTTTCCTGACCTCCACCCAAAGTAAGCTCCAACTATGTACAATCTGTTACCTTGAATCATGCCATTTTTTGTGATCTTCATTCCAAATCAGGGTGAGGTTTAGTTTGACCACAGAAAAGGCAAGAAAACAGCTTGCAAGTGACCCCCCAGAGACTGCTGTTTAGGACCTACCAGGCATGGGCAAGGGTCTGAGATGTCCCCCACAGGACAGGCTGGAATAAGGGCTGTGGGCCAATAATCTCCAGGTCACGGCCTCTGGTTAGAACGTGCCTGGGCTGTGGTCAATGGCTTCTCTTGAACTACATGGAAGGGGCAAGGGTTTGTCCGCTCAAACCCTAGCTCTGGCCTCAGCTACTGGTGACTTGGGAACACCGCTCAGCCTCTGGGCTACACTGACCCTTTTGCAAAGAAGGGTATGAACTTGATATGACTGAGCCTCTAGATTCACTTCAAGAGCAGTGCACGAACATGTTTATTTCCCAATGATTTCAGGTTTGAAGGCATTGTTATTGCCTCAGCAGGGAAGGATATAATGGCACAATTTTGGGGTTCAGTTCCCAACTCTGCCACTTGCTAGCTGTGTGCTCCTGGCCAAATTACTTAACCTCTTTGTGCCTTGGTTTTCATCTGTAAAATGAGGGTAACAGTGCCTATTTCATATGAAGATGATCTGAGATAGTACATGTAAAGCTATTAGGACAGCATCTAGCACATAGTAAATGCTCAACTAATGCCAGTGGTGATGATGATGATGTTCTTTTAAAAGATTTTTTAATTTTATTTTTTAGAGAGAGGGGAAGGGAGGGAGAAAGAGAGAGAGGGATACATCAATTGGTTGCCTCTCGCATGCCCCCAACCAGGGCCAGGCCCACAACCCAGGCATGTTCCCTCACCTGGAATTGAATCAGTGACCCTTTGGTTCACAGGCTGGTGCTCAGTCCACTGAGCTACACCTGCCAGGGCATGATGATGATGATTTTTAAGGTGACCAGGTACAGTATCTTGATACCCCAGCCCTGACAAGGATTTCTGAGCTGGAATGGAGAGGATGAGGACAGGTGGCAGCTGCTTCCTCTTGGACACCGGCTCACTTCCACAATTCTGTTTGTCTGGGTTGGGGGTTAGGGATGGGACAAGGGCCAGGTGGGGTGGAAGGAAAGGGGCTCCAGGAAGCCTGGACCACCCTGGTTGGTGTGGTTGGAAGGGCGAGGAGTTTGAAGCAGTGCCAGGGGCTAGAATTTGAGGACTGAGCACAGGGGCAGCCTTGGAAACGAGAGGGGAGATGGTGGATTTGGCCTGGGTTAGGGCTGAGAGAGGCCATGTGAGTATCGGAGCCACCTGTTCCAGGTCGTGAGCCTGGCTGGGCAGAGCTAGCAAAGGCCACCACCTCCACAGTCTGGGGAGCAGGACAAATACTAAGGGAATAAGCTGAAAATTGGAGCCTCATGCTGTTATGTGTTTCGTCTCATAGAGCCTGGGTTCTCACTGGGGAAGCCTTGTTGCTTCTCAATCAGGCCAAGGTTCCCAGCTTCCCATCAGATTTTGCTCTCTGGAAGAAATCTATATCAGTCACCCACACTGTAGTGAGAACATGCGGCAATGTTCCTCTCCCTTCTCTAGGTCATTTGTTTTTGAAGTCTCATTTCTGATTATAAGATGAAGTGTTTTTGCATCTTGATAAAAGAAAATTCAAACAGCAGGAGAGCAGGTGAGGTCAATCTTATTGGGGTCTTCAGAAATCATAGAATCATAGACTTAAGAGTTAGAAGTGACCCCCAAAGGATGTCTGCTCCAACTCCCTGCTTCCAGCAGGTCATATATTATTATCCCCATTTTTGAGATGAAACAGCCATCATTCCCAAACCACCGTGAGCTGGCAGCTGCTTCTATTCTCCTGCTTTGCATGAGCCTAGAGCCCAATCCTGTTCAACGGCATGATCACCAGTATTGTAATTTACAAATAACTTCCTCATACAGCTCTTCTCGCAGCTGGTCCTCGGAGCCATTCCCGAGGAGTATCGGATGGGTATAAATAGCACCCAAAAGGAAACCAAGGGTCAGAAAGTTTCAACAACTCACCCAATATCACAGAGCGAGGTAGTGGGAGAGGCAGGATAGAAACCAGTCTGGGCTCTTTGCCCTACAACCTCCAGAGCTAATACTGTGTGGTCACCCAGGGAAGCAGCAGCTGCAAGGCCAGGTGACCCTCTTCCCTGCTTAGTCAACTCTGTCAGACCCTCTTGGCTGTGGTGGGGTGGGTGAGGCCATAACATTCTCCTCTGTCCTCAGCAGTGAGACAGGTGCATTGAGCTCTGCGGGATGTCAGGTGGGCTCCCAGAGGACAACATATGGATGGTGGGATGGGAGGTAGACCAGAAGTCAGGAGCTCAGATTTGCCCTGGCTCCGGACCACTCTCTGCGTCGTCTGTGGTCAGGTCACTTGCCTACAGGGTCTGTAGCACCTGGAGGTCTTAAGGTTCCCCGACAGGCTGGTCCTGGCCTACAAGTCTGAGATTACTCAAGGGTTCATGTTTTGGCTCAGTTGGCTTGGGAATTCTGCAGACGTTAACTCATGTGATGTTTCATAAATGAACATATATTGTCTTATGTGATGAGCTGGGCACATGACAGGCCTTGCCATCCGGTTCAGTACTTAAGTCATACCAATGACTTTGTAACCAGAAACAGCTCCTGTAGAAGCAATTTGCAAATCATTGTTGACTTCCGTGGTTTTTTTTCCAAACATGTCACTCTGTGCGCTTGTTGGGTTTCTTTCCTCTCTGGAGATGTACAGAGAAATTTATGAAAGCACAGGCCTGAGTCTGAATCCTGATCATGTCTCTTGCTAACTGTGACTTCGAGCAGATGTCTCAACCTTGCTGAGTTTGGATGATGGTAACACCCATCATAAAGGCTGGTGAGAGGCTTAATGGAGACCATGAATGAGACGGCCCGATAGGTGGCCAGGCACATACTAAGGGCTCGCAGTACAGTGCTTAGCACCCTTGGTGGTTGCTGGGGTTCTAGCCAGCGTCTGGGGTTGTGGAGATGTCGTCATGGTGAAGAAACAAAACACAGCCTTAACTCTTTTCCCAAATCAACATTACATTCAATAAAGTGCATTATTCCAAGAGCACAGTTTGGGCTTTAACAAATGTTTACCCCCATGTAACCACCACCACAATTACTGTATGGAACCTGACCTTCATCCCAGAGGACCCCGGGGCTCCTTTGCAGCCAGCCCTCCCCGGCCACCTTTCTGTCATTACAGATCAGTTTTGCCCATGGTAGAAGTTCGTACAAACGGAGTCAGAGGGTATGTAGCCTTTGCTGTACAAATTCTTTTGCTCAAAATAATGTTCTGAGAGTCATCCGTGTTGTTGCACACATCAGCAGCACATTCCTTTTTTGGCTGAGTCGTGTGGACATATTCAATTTGTTTATTCGTTCACCAGCTGATGGACATTTGGGTGTTTTTCCAGTTCGGGGCTATTCCAAATGAAGTGTCTGTGTATGTGTCTTTTTGTGGATGTATGTTTTTATTTCTCTTGGATCAATATCTGAGACCAGATTGTTAGATCCTATGGTACGTATATGTTTAACTTTATAAGAAGCTGTCAAATGGTATTCCAGAGTGGTTGGACCACTTCGCACAGTAATGCGTGAGAATTTCAAGTACTCCGTATTCTTTTGGCCATTTTAGTGGGTGTGTATTGGTGTCTCACTGTGGTGTCTTCAATTTGCATTTTTCCATTGATGAATGGTGTGGTGAAGGTTTTTTATGGGACTCTTGGTCATTTGAGTATCTTTTTAACTGCATGACCCTGTAGTTGCTTTCTTACTGTTGAGTTGTAAGAGTTCTTTAATATTTTGGATACAAGTCGTTTGTCAGAAAGTATTGGCAATATTTTATCCCCGTTTGTGGCTTGCCCTTTCAATCTCTTATTGGGATCTTATGAAGAACAGAAGTTATTGATTTTGATGAAGTACCCTTTTCAGCATGTTCTTACATGGTTTTAGTGTGGCCTATCCAAGAAATCTCTACCAGAGGTGGTGAAGATTTCCTCCTATGTTTTCTTCTAGAAGCTTTACAGGTTTAGCTTTTACACTTGGGTCTATGATTCTTTTTGAGTTAATTTGTGTGTGTATGGTGTGAGGTAAGGGTCAAAGTGTATTGTTTTTCATGTGGCTATCCACTTGTTCCAGCACCGTTTGTTGAAAAGATGGTTATTTCTCCACTGACATCTCTGTTGCAAATTAATTGAGCTATATCAGCCTATTTCTGGACTCTCTCTGTGCTTATCTTTATGCCAGTCCCACACAGTCTTGCTTACTGGAGCTGTGGAGTAAGTCTTCTCCCAAAATTGTTTTGGCTATTCTAGGTCCTTTGTATTTCCACCTACATTTCCGTATTGGCTTATCAACATCTATAGGAAAGCCTGCTGGGATTTTGAGTGGAATTGCACCAAATCTATAAATCAAGTTATAAAAGGTTGGCATTCAAATAATATTGAGTCTACCAATTTATTAGCAAGCAATCTCTCTATTTAGGGCTTATAAAATGTCTTTCAGCAGTTTTTGTAATTTTCAGTGTGCGGGTCTTACAAATATTTTTTAAAAAATCATTCTTAAGTGGGTTTTTTGGTATTTGGATGGTATATATATATATATATATATATTAAAAAAACATTTTTAGGAATTAATTGGGTCCTGTGAAAAATAGGGTTGGAGGGAAGAAAGGGTAAAATAAATGTTACTGCTTCGGCTTGGTGGATTGCAAGCCAAACATCACTGACAAGAATCACTGTGTTTGGAGAAAGAATTCAGGCTGCTTGGCCCTGGCTGAGCTGTAACCCTCCCCTCAAGAGTTGGGCTCTAAAGTTGGGTTTTGGGTCAAACCAGCCTCCTCAGTGGATGGTGGTGGGGTTTCTGAGGCTGTGGGGTGGAAAAAGGAAGAGAGAGAGGCAGGTCATGGGGACTCCTGGACTGGAATCTCCTACGCAAGAGAGGTCCTGGTGTCCTCAGGGTTATGTGCTCAGGTAGAAGTTGGATTCAAGAGGAGGCGAGCCAGGTACTGTGAGGGGACACCACCCAGGCTCAGCCTGAGTAGGATTGGAGGCAGCCCAAGGCCCTGGACTTGGAGTTACACAAATTGAGTTCAGATCCTTAACCCAACCACGTACTGTGACCCAGGGCAAGTCAGTTAGATGCTCTGACCTCAGTTTTCCCATCTGTTGTTGTGAGGTTGTTGTGAGGGTTAAATAAATGTATATAAAAGTGCTGAGTGCTGTCTCTGTATAGCAGTCTAAGAAAGTTCATGATCCGTCATAGAGCATCCAAGTTAAGGCACATCTTTAATGATATCTGTTCCCTCCTCTCCTCATTTTTAGCCCATTCATTGTATAATTCGAGTCCTTCTTGTGCTCTGAACTTTATGTGCATCATCTCATTTAACCACTGGGACAGCCTAGGAGTAGGTACAGGTGGGTGAGGGGAAAGCTCAGAGAGCCCAATCGCCTTGCCCAAAGTCACACAGCCTGTGGCTGGCAGCATGAAGATTTGAATCCTAATCTGTCACAGTCTAGAGCCAACCTACTCATGCCTGCGTCCAGCACCTATTGAGCCCCAGCTGAAGCCTGCCTCCGCCTGGGCAGCTTGGACCCTCTGAGATCTCCACTCTGTCACCCACCTTTCCCTTGGCCTATATTGTAGGCACCTCTTGTACTTCATGTCTTAAACTCTTAGCTTGTTTCCCAGTTCTTCTTGTGCTCACGTCTCCTATCATGCATCGCTCCTTTGAGGCAGAGGTCTCAGTGCCCTGTTGTTGTCTGAGTCCCGCCCCCACCGACCCCAGACCTGACCACTGCTTCCTAGTCTGCAGTGAATGTCTGGGTAGGCAGTGCCCTCTCCTCTTCACTGGTCCTTCCCTTCCCCCAGAACCTCCCTCTCTGCCTCATCACAGCTGCTTACACTTGGCTCTCTCCAGCACACATTGCTTTGCCATGATCTGACCTGTGTGGATAGCAGCTAGAAGCAAAGCCGAGAGCAGAGACTTGCCCCATAAGACTCCAGAAGTCAGCCACACCTGGCCTTCCATGGGAGTCAGGTGGCAGCTGAGAGGAGCTTGCGGGGTAGGGCTGCTGCTTCAAGGCCAGATCCCCTCACTGGAGAGAAGATGACTAGGGAGTCGGGTTGGGGAGGTGAAGAATCTCAAAAGAGCCAGGAGGGACTTAGACCCCATGTTGAGTCGGTGCTGGAATTTCCAAAGAAACTGGTTGTAGGACAAGAGCAAAGAAGGTCTGCTTTCCTGGTGGTTACAATCCCTTTGAGGCCAAGTGCAACTCAGCATTCAAGAATTTCCAGATTTTAGAAAGGTAATATAATGCCTATATCACCTATAACATTACATCCCTAGCAAGGTCTAGGGCAGCACCCCATAATCAGACACTTCATTTTTGCAGAAAAGCATCTACATGTTGGGATAAATCAAAACCAGAAATATTCTCACTTTGGTTCAGGTCAAGTCTCTGCCATATGAGTTAATCGCCGCTTACAAAAACGTTGTAGTTTTCTGAGCTTTCTGGAGTTTGGAATTGTGGATAAAGGTGTGTGAGCCCACGGTGAACTTTCAGCACCAAGAGGTTGTGCAAGCTGAGTTTTAAAGAAAGACTTCCGCCAAGTTCTTGGCTGGTGCTCGTGTGGTACCAAAGGAGTCTTCAGCCCTGAGCACAGCTGGTCCCCAGGAACTGAGGTTCGGAAGAAGCCTGCCTGGCTCTCCCAGTCCCCATGGGGGCTGAGAGGGCTGAAGGACTCAGGGTCCCACTGACCACAGCCAGGCGTCCCTGAGATCTGGCACTGGGGAGAGTAAGCACAAGTGATCGCCTGAGGGCCGGAGACAGGGTGGCCACAGGCACGCTCCTTCAGAGCCAAGGTCTCCCAAAGCCTGCAAGGCCGAGCTTGGGAGCCCGAGAGCAGGAAGGCCAGTAGGTGGGGTTGGGGGAGGCTGAGGGAGAGCCTAGAGCTGCACTCTGCCTGGTGTTGGATGTCTGTGGGATTTATGCAGCCAGCAGGTATCTGAGGAGCACTTGCTGGGGGTGGAAGATCTGGGCTGGGGACAGGAGGACCTCCGGGGATAAGAAACTATGATCTCTGCCAAGGAGCTTACAGGCTACTTGCAGAGACTGTCTGTACAGCCCTGAGTAAGGGGGAAAAAGTGTGAACCAGTTAAAAGTAATGATACTAGATCTGCAAAAGTAGAAGAAGATAAAGAAAGAGGATGGTTAAAGTGGTATGGGGCTGGCAAGTAAGGAGGGCTTCCTGGAGGAGGCAGACAAACATCATAGCATGTTAGAGTTGGATGGGCCCTCTGGGTCTCGTTTCCCATTCCCTGTATTGTTGAAAAAGGTTATAAAAAAGTACAGTGGGTCCATGAGGGGTTTGGGACTGGGAAAGACATCCCAGGTAGGGGTTAGAGCTTGGAGAAAGGCATGCGGGTTGGCCTGATAGCCATGGCTACAGGACAAAGGGGAGACTGGCCTGGCCTGAGGAGAGGGGCCCTCTGCTACAGCCCTGGCTCACTGTGAGTCCCAGATGGTCCGAGGTGGGAAGTTGTTCTGGTCCTGCTCTGGAGGACCCCGGTCTGTTCCCGATGGAGCATCCCGGGGCTGTTCTGGACCACTCTGGCCCTCCCTGGGCATATTGAGGGAGTGACCTCTTGACGAGGTTAGGAGCTCCCTGTTCTTTCTGGAGCTGAGAGGAGGGGTGTGGGCCATCCCTGGGACCTGCCGGAGGAAAGATAGAATCTGTAACATGGGACATCTCCACCCAGGGCATCTGCAAATAGTGGGACTGTCCTTGTCACAGAGTGATCACAGGGGCTCTGTGACATTCCCTAGTGGCCTGGCTCTTCCAGGACCCGCAGCCCAGCCCGAGCTTGCTGTCCATGGAGAAGAGGGTGGCCACTCAAGAGCATGCCAAACTGTTAGTTAGTTGGTCAACTTGTCATGGTTAATAAGTGGGCTGAAGTTACTCGGTCCAGGAACCTGCATCCCGTGGTTGGGGCAGAGCTGGATGGGGCGTTGTTTGCCACAAGGAGATAGATGACATCAGGAACTTAGCAACTGCTTGCTTTCCCTGTAGTCCCCACCCCATGCCTCCTACTCTGCTCCTCCCCTGGGTCAGGGCTGGGCCTGTGAAACAAAGAAACTGGGGAAGCTTGTCTTTAGGGCTTCTTGCCCCCATTTATTCTTCCTGCTCCTTTCCCCAGGCTTCCCCTTTCTTCACAATCCCAATGCTCTTTTTTGACATTTTTTTAAAATCTAGCAAAGTATGTTCTCAGGTACTGGTATTATATCAGACTCTCACACTTTAGTATGAATAAGCAGGCTGCTTCTCTAAAGTCAGAAGCTTGATTTCTGACAGATGGCTGAAAAAAGAGTGAGTTTTAGACCAGGGAAAAGTAGTGTTTTCAACGAAGAGTCCTCTTCCTTTGGCTGCCCTAGGGACCAGAGGAGTTTTGACCCGGCTTCCTTCTCTTCCAACCTACTTGTCTTGTGTTCCTATCTCCATAGACATTCCCTGTGGTGATGGCTGATTTTGCTTCTTTGAAGCCATTGAAATGAAAAGCAGAAATCACCAGATGGCTTGATAGCAACAGTTAGGAGACCTGGGGCACAGTCGCAGCCCTGCCACTGACTCAGTGGGTCACCTTGGACAATCAATCTTATGTGAACTCCCAAGGCACTGGGCAGGTCAAAGCAGAGACACTTGGCAGACCTCTCGCCCTCTCCCCTGCTCCCAGAAGCCTCTGGGACACCTCCCAGGGGCCATCAGGGTAAAAAACCTCTGGACTAGGTGATGTTGAAGGGTTTATACAGCCCTACAATATAATAATTCAAATGGTATACGTTTGGGCCCAGCCAGAGACCTGGGGAGGATGTAGAGATGAGGGATTCCTTTGCCCAGGGGTGACTTTGGGACCCTCCATGCCACATGATCCATGCATTTGAGGTATGAAGGCTTCCTGTCCTCAGCTTCAGCCACAGCCTGAGTGGAGGAGAGAGACAGGAAGGAGGAAGGGGGAAGCATTTCCTTCCCAGATGTGGCACTAGTCACGCTCTAAATACTGAAACTGTTGAGATGCAAAGCATGCTGCCCACTTAGCTCGTGAGCACACGTGTCCCACCACCATCCTCAGTGGCACCCTGTCTGCGGAAGCAGGAAGTGGAGCTGTTCTTGGAGAGACAAAGCCCACAGCTGGGACAGGCTCTTTCTCTCTGAGCCAGGGGTGGGGTGGGGGATGAGGCCCTGGTGGGCTCCTCGGGGGTAGGTGGTAACAAGGTTCAGTCCTCAAGGTGGGTTCTGAGGTTAAGCGTAGGTAGGGGAGGAAAGAAAGGCTGGACCAGGAGGGGCGGGGGGACCCAGACAGGAAAGCAGTGAGCCCTTGTTTATTTCAGCCTTCTGTGGGTAGACCTGCCATGAAGCTGATGCTCACTAAAATCCTGTATATTAATGTTAAATGAGTGAGTGAGTGAGTGAGTGAAAGGTGGGGCTGGAGGGAGGTGGAGTAAGGTAGGAAACAGATTTGCCAGGCTGCTCACTAAGGACACCTTCATGGAGGAGGTGGGAGGTGACACTGAATTCAGGAGAGGAGGCAGGAGTGCTGGTACCTTGGATGACAGCAAGAGGGGAGAGAAGCCTGGGGTGGGTGTTGAGGGGTTCCCCTCTCTCCAGAAGGGCTGTTAGCCTGGAGCCACGCATCCGCAGGCCAGTCATGCCCTCACTAACTCCCACCTGCTAGGAAGAGGTGGATAGTGGAGAGCACGGGTTGGGGGTAACGAATGTGAGTGTGTGTGTGTGTGTGTGTGTGTGTGTGTGTGGAGTTTAGTGAGGCCTGGGAGAGGTGGGCTGAGATGTTTGAGATGAAAGCACAAAAGGAGCATTTACCATGTAAATGGCCCTGCAGCGGAAGCCTGTTATCAGAGCATCTAATGGGGTTTTGTAGGGCCAAGGCCAATGCTCCGGGCAGAGCAAGGCTTTCCTGGTTCCCAGGCATCTGCCTGCAGTTGGCATGGGCCCTGGTGCCAGGCACAGCTCCTGGCCCCTCCAGCTAATTGTTCAGACATGCTGGCATGACCCAGCGCCCTGGAAACCACCAGTCTTGTCCTGTACCCCCCACCCCTGGCTGCCACTTACCCACCACATCCTGGAGGTGGCCTCCTCTGGACCCATTGGACCCTCTCAAGCAGAAACAAGAGTGTGTGTGTCGGGGGGTGGGGGGAACAGAGCCTGGGGCACCCCCAGGTGATGGAAAGTACTCTCCACCTGCCAGGTCTGGGAGCTTCCTCCTGCCTCACCCCCACCCTCAGACCTCCCACCACAGCAGGATGAGACTGGCTGAGGTCAGGTTCTCGCCCAGGTGGGGCTGGGAGTTCTGAGCTGGGTCCCTGAGCAGCTACTGACTGTTTCTCGGGGAGCGGGCTGGTTCAAAACTTTCCTCTCCTTTCCCTGCCCTTTGGGGCCTTGGGAGAGTCTGGGGCACTCTCGGATCCAGCCAGCTTCTCTCAAGACCGTGAGTGAGCTCCTTGAGAGCAGGAGCAGGACCCAGCACCCAGCACAGTGCACAGCACATAGTAGGTGCTTAAGAATGCTGCTTATCTGGAACTTATTATGTGCCAGGTACTGTTCTAAGAGCTTTACAAATGTGAATTCATTTCATCTTCAGGACCTCTCTGACAACTAGGTACTGTGATTGCCTGCATTTTTAGGATGAGACACAGAGAGGTAGAGTCCCTTGCCTGAGGTGGCACAACTAGTAAGAGGTAGAGGTGGGATTGAACCCAGTCTGGCTCCGGTCATGTTCTCCCACTAGTCAGCGTGTACTTGTTAGAGAGAATGAGCTCGGGGGTGAGTGGACATCCTCGAGGTCACCGGTGGGTGAGGGCAGAACTGGGACCCAGCTACTTGGGTCAGAACAGTCTTGGGGGCCTGAGATCCTTGGGTCCCCGCACTCCAGCAGGGGATGGTGACTGCTCCAGGATGAACCCCACTTCTTCTCAGGGGTTTGATGGTTTCTGGGGTCCTGCTGACAGTAAACCAAAGTGGTCTCCTGAGCAACTTTCCCCACAGCCTGGGGAACCTTCTTTTGCTTACTTCAAGGTCATCCCAGATGGGGCGACTTTAACCAAAACTGTGGATGGGGTGACCCCTGGGGAATGTGAAAGGAGGTAGGGGCGGGAAGGGCCAGGCATGGCCAGAAGCGATCTGGAGATGGGGGTGGGGGTATGTGAGATGAAGTGCTGAGAGCACCCTTGTCTTTTCCCACTCTGGGGGGAGATAAGGTGGCCAGGAGGTAGCTGGGGATGGCCTGGGGTCAAAGCCAGACACTTATTGTGTGGGAATGGGGGCTTCTTATCTTATTATTAACCTAAGGGTCACAGGCCAAGGGTGCAGGGGGCAGAAGGTGGAGGCTGGGGGCAAAGAAGGGAGGAGAATAGAGCTGGTCACATGGGGTTGTGGCTTTCTTAATGGGAAAAGAGAGTCTAGAAATCAGCCTGGGGGAGCTGGACGGGAAGCAGGCATGGGGGAGACCAGCTGGGCGGAAGCCAGTGCAGCCAATGAGGGGGGTGATCCCAGGCAGAGAAACCTGAGGAGCTGCCCCGCGCCCCCACACACGCGAATTCTTCACCCTGTTCTTCAGTCCAGAACCTGGGTCACTTGTTGGCTGATAGCTCTGACCTCACCATGGAGAGCGAGCAGTGCCTTTCATTAAAAGTCAGTTTGTCTGGGTTCATTAGATCATTGAAACTCACTTGATCTTCTCTGGTTTATCCCCAGGGGTCTCAGCTAACGTGGGCAATTGAGATTGTTGCAGAGGGGCCTGGTGGTTGGGGTTCTCGGGCCTGGGGTGCCAGAGAGTGTCGTGTGTTCAAGGGGAGGGGATCACGCCCACTGCCCCCGGAACAGACTGGAAACTGCTCCAGCTGGAACTCTTCTGAGGTCTGGGAAGAAGCCTTCCCTAGCAGCCGCCCTAGGACAGGCGTGTGGGGGACTTCACAAGCACTGTTTAAGGAAACACCTTGAGGTGTTTTCTAAGTTTGATGTCATGGCCCTATTTCTTCAAAGGAAGTATGATCCTAAACTGCAACATAGAAAAAAAATAAGAGGGAAACTGGGTCCTGGAAGGGCTTCCAGCTGCCTTCCCGGGCCCTGCGGGGCAGTGCCAGGAAGCCTTCTTTAAGAGCAGCCCTGGGCAGACCAAGGCCCAGCATGGCCTGAGGCCCCTGTGCGGTTGGCTGCCTTTCCTGACCATTAATCGCTACTAAGTGTCATTACCGCTAATAAAATTAACCGACTTTATACTGGACTCCTGGGGCCATCAATCACAGGGTCTATTACACGAAATTAAAAAACAAAAAAACAAAACATGTGCCCATGGATGGGGAAAGGGTGCCGAGCCTGGCTCCCAAGTGCAGCCTACGGGCATGCCAGGACTCCACTCCTGTCATAAGGTCACGATCAGGGGCAACAGACCCTTAGTTAGACAAACCAACTCCCAGCCTTGACACTGTTCCACAGGCAGGAGTGTCTCAGGCAAGAATGCAGCTGACCTCACGAAGACTTGGGGGCCCGGGGCTGAAGAGCATCCCACAGCCTCTCTCCCACTCTCCGCTCTGCTTCTCTTGATGCTTTTGGTTCATTCTCTCTTTAGACAAGCTTTCTTTTTATTTTTTTTAAAGATTTTATTTATTTTTAGAGAGAGGGGAAGGGAGGGAGAAAGAGAGGGAGAGAAACATCAATGTGTGGTTGCCTCTCACATGGCCCTCACTGGGGACCTGGCCTGCAACCCAGGCATGTGCCCTGACTGGGAATCGAACCGGGACCCTTTGGTTCCCAGTTCGTGCTCAATCCACTGAGCTATACCAGCCAGGATTAGACAAGCTTTCTTTTATATCACCTGAGTTACTGGCCCCATCACCCAAAAGGAAAGAGAGAAAGAAATGGTATGCTCACTTAATTCAAATTTCAAATTCCCAGAGAAAGGACTGATGGGCCCAGCTTGGGTCATGTGATCCTCATTGGTTCAATCAACAGGCCAGAGCAACAAGGTCAAGTGGTATAAAATGATCTACAAGGACCACATGCTAACCACGTAGATAGAAGGAACACATAGGCAGACAACCCAGCAGGTGTCCACATAGTAATTTAAAGTCCTGAGTAATAAGCATTCAAAATGGTAGATATTTTATATCATATCATATCATATCATATATCATATCATACAATATAGCTGTGATGATATAACAATAATAGCAATTTTTTTAAGATTTTATTTATTTATTTTTAGAGAGAGGAAGGGAGGGAGAAAGAGAGGAAGAGAAACATCACTGTGTGGTTGCCTCTCGTGTGTCCCCTACTGGAGACCTGGCCTGCAACCCAGGCATGTGCCCTGACTGAGAATCGAACTGGTGACCCTTTGGTTCATAGTCCAGCGCTCAATCCACTGAGCCACACCAGCCAGGGCAATAGCTATTATTCTTGTGTGGCTCAATTGGTTGGGCATTGTCCCACAAAGCAAAAGATCACTGATTCGATTCCCGTTCAGGGCACATGCCTATTTTGCAGGCCCGGTCCTCAGTTTGCAAGAGGCAACTGATCCATGTTTCTCTCTCACATCAATGTTTCTCTCCCTCTCTTTCTCCCTACCTTCCCCTCTCTAAATAAATAAATAAAATATTTTTTTAAATGACATTTGAGACAGGTCTTCAAGGGTGTGTAGCCCTACTGGTCAAAATTCCCATCACTCCTTGCTTGTTCTCTCATCTGTCAATCAGCTGCTACAAGGAAGGTCTCACTTTCTGAAACACAGGAAATGAGTGAGCAGAAACCATCCCTCACACCAGCCCCTGGTGTGATGAGGACATTTGAAGGGCTACATGGCAGCTGCCCCTTTGCTCCCTGCAGCCCCCAATTGTCCCTCCACACTGGAAGGCAGGCAGGGTGGGGCCTCCTCAGCTGGACTTGACATCGGGCTCTGCTGTGGACCTGCCAAGGGTCAAGCTCTAAGGGTTTCCTGCCAGGCTGCAGGGAGGGGTTTGGGTGTAGACCTGGTGGACTGGAAATTTACCCATTTGCCCCCAGATTAATGATTAACGGGTCCCTGCCCTCACCCTGTCTGGGAGGGGAACCCAGGGCCAGGCTGGGCCAGGAGGAGCCTGATAGCATCTGTCTCTGCTCAGAGGTTTCAGAGATATGCTCCATACTGGCTTGGCTACACCTGATGGGTTTGGAATCTACAGGCACTTTCTGGGGGCACCTGGGACCTGGCCAGGACCCATGCCCACCCAGACAGGGAGGGTTCGGCATCTAGCCAGATGTCCTGGCTGAATCAGGTGGCTCCAAAAAGGAGAACTATGCCCTTGTGTCCACGGGACATGGGCCTTTCTGACCCCTTAGGGCTTGGGCAGGACTTGCCAGTGGCACATGAGCAGCAATGACAAGTGCCACATTCAAGCAAGAGCTTTAAGAGCCATTTCGTGGTTCTCCCTTTGCGCTTTTACCTTTGCCACGAGGCCAGTATCTTCCAGAGAGGAGCTACTTCCACCCACACAGAGGGCCACCAGGGTCCGGGACAGTGAAGCTCTTGAACTCATAGAACCGTTTCACTGAGTGCTTCTGGGGAGAGGTCAGGTGAGCTCTGACTCTCGTCCCCTCCTGCTGCTGCTCCGCTGGATGACTCAGGCCAGTGGCTGCCTCTTCCTAAAACCCTCGTTTCCTTATCTGGACAAAGGAAAGACTCTGCTCAAGTTAAAGAGTAGAGGGTCTTGGGAGAGAAAAGAACTTTGAGAAACCCCCGCTAGCAGGAAAGTGAACAAACATGTCCCAGGCAGGTGCTGTGGTTGGTATTTTTCATGCAATCCTCCCAGCAGCCCCAGGAGGTAGAGGGGATCACTCTTTCCACTTACCAGAGGAGAAAACCAAGACTTCAAGGTCAGACAGCTAGGAAGTCAGGATTTGAATCTGGCAGCCGATTCCAGAATCCATGAACTTCGGATATGGTAGAACAAGAAGTCTGGGGCTCGTGGCCTGATAGAAATTCAGCTCCTTCACCTTCATTCACCCGTCTGTCAGTCTGTCCATCCATCCACCTACCCACCCTTCCTTCCTTCCCTCTTTCCTTCCTTCCACCCATGTAGGTATTCCCCAAATATCTCTTTGTAACAGGCCCTGAGTGGCCAGATGGTTGAAGATCTATCTGGGAATTATGGAAATCAGCTAGGCTGGCGTGGGATTCCTTGGGTAGTGACATATAGAAGGGAGAGAGGCCTACCAGGGAGGTAGGCTGGGTGTCTACTCACCATCTCCAGTGCCCCCTTAGAAATGTGGCCTCCCCTCCAGGCAGCCACCAATGCTACATGAAGTATTTCCCAAACTTCCCTGATCACTAGAAGCTGTCTGGGTTTGTGTTAAATATACAGATTACCCAAGCCCCATTCCAGACCCACAGAAGCTGAATTGCCATGTGGATCCTGGGAATCTGTATTTTTAATAAGCACACGGATGGTTGTTGTGATTGGGCAAATTTGGTTAAGAGGGTGGGTAAGAAGAGCAGAGACTTTGGCATCTGGCAAATGGGTTTGGGATCCTGCCCTTGTATAAGCACCTTTGTTTCCTACTCTGCAAAATGGGAATATAACTCCATGGGACTGGCCTCCCCCCCAGAAATAATGAAGCCACCCGAAAAGGCCCCCTTCCCCTCACCTGCCCACGTCCTCAGGGATTGTCCTCCTTCTTTTTGTTACCCGCCCCCCACCTTGTTACAACCCCCAAGGGTCACAGGTCTCCCTTCTCTTGCCCTCTCCAGCCTGACCGGGCGGGAGGTCCTGACACCCTTCCCGGGGCCAGGCACAGCGGCGGCCCCAGCGCAGGGCGGGGCCCACCTGAAGCAGTGTGACCTGCTGAAGCTGTCCCGCCGGCAGAAGCAGCTCTGTCGGCGGGAGCCTGGCCTGGCTGAGACCCTGCAGGATGCTGCCCACCTCAGCCTGCTCGAGTGCCAGTTCCAGTTTCGGCATGAGCGCTGGAATTGCAGCCTGGAGGGGAGGACAGGCCTGCTCAAGAGAGGTAGGGGGGAGGGCTGGGGGGAGGAGGGTTGGTGAGGTGGTGGGAAGATGAGGAGGGTTGGAAGGGAGGAGGGCTGGGCGGTTGTCTGCGCTTCCCACACCCCCGGCCCCTGCACGGTCCTGAGTGAGAAGAGCCCTGGGAGTTACCGAGGCCCAGTCTTCTGTCGGTCGGGGTGGCGGGGCAAAGGAGCAAGAAGGACACAGGAGGAGGCACAGCCCACCCTGGAGAGTTCACAGATGAGATGGGTGGCCCCCCAGTCCCATCTCTGAGCCTCCTCTGCATACACACGCACACACACACACACACACACAGACACAACTAGGTGCAAGAACATAGAAGGATGGCAGGCGGTTAATAACTGGCCAAATACCATAAGACAGGCCAAATTCGTTTGTTCACTCATTCTCCCGTTTCTTTGTTCATCACATCCACTGATTCTTCTTTCCCTCCCTCCCCCGACTCCCCTGCATCTCTCCGTATCTCCACTGGCCATCTGTTCACTAAGCATCTGGTGAGGCTCACAGTGAACCAGGCACTGTGCTGGATGCTGGAGGCACAGAGCTGGTCAGGACCCTGTCGACCATCAGAAAGCATGCAGCCTCCATCACCAAGGGGCAGGGACTATGCCAGGGGCTTTTACAAAAAGGCAGCCTGGGCCAGAGCCAATCCCACCCCACAGTGTTGCCAGCACCCCGGCACACTGGAGAGCAGGCAGGAGGCAGCAGACTCATGGGGGAGGCCAGCTTTGGACCGTGCCCCAGCAGTGCAGGAGCCGCGATGGTCCCAGAAGTGGGTGGATGGTCGAGAAATCCAAAGTCTCTCTGTCATCGGGTGCGCGCCACAGTAGGCAGCAGAGAATGACGTCTGAAGATTATCATGAAGCACAGGAGGCCCATAGGGCATGTTTCAGGGGATCAGGTGCTTCAGAAGTGGTTCAGTCCAACTTGTTCACACACGGACTTGGAGGCAAGATCAGTGGTTTAGCCCCAGCTTAGTTCCTCACCAGGTGCCTGAGTCTCTTCTCTTTGCGTCTCGGTGTTCTCCTCGATTCCTGACCTGCCACCCGGGGAATCTGGGCATATACTTCACAGTGAATTAGAAAGCCCCATCGTAAACAGCAACTTGCAGCCTGCGTTTAAGGGGCAGGTGGCAGGCAGGTGGCCCCGAGCTGTGTCCTCAGGTTCACAAACCCCTCGTCCCGCTCACCCGCGCAGCCTCTAAGCCCACTCCCCTCCTCCCCCACAATCTCCCCGGTGCCGGCCCAGGCTTCAAGGAGACGGCCTTCCTGTACTCGGTGTCCTCGGCTGCCCTCACCCACACACTGGCGCGGGCCTGCAGCGCCGGCCGCATGGAGCGCTGCACCTGCGATGACTCTCCGGGCCTGGAGAGCCGGCAGGCCTGGCAGTGGGGCGTGTGTGGCGACAACCTCAAGTACAGCACCAAGTTCCTGAGCAACTTCCTGGGGCCCAAGAGAGGAAGCAAAGACCTGCGGGCACGGGCTGATGCTCACAACACCCATGTGGGCATCAAGGTGAGCACGTTCCTGAGTGGCCCAAGGCCCTTCCAGCCAGGGTGCAGGGTCTGTAGGAGGTCCTCCCATGCCCTGCTCCCCAGCACACACACACAGCGATCCCAGGATGAACCCCGTTCCTTCAACCAACGTTCCCTGGGCATCTGCTCTAGACCATGACTGGGAAGCAGAGATGGGCCCTGGGGGTCATCAGCGCTAGGCAGCAGGGGGAGGTCAGGCTTGGGGCTAGGCCATGGTGAGGTGGGAGCATGTCTGGAGAGGGGACTCCATTCCAAGAACTAGCCTTCCTGGAGGTCCTAGAAGCCAACGTAGTTTGAAAACTTACAAATGGGAAGAGGAGGCATCCCAGAGAAGGGGAGGGAGTTAGCTGAGGTCACAGAGTAGAGGGAGGACTGACGGGTAAAAAGTATCTAGGTCTATTGGATGAGGAGGTTGGGACAGGCTGAAGCTCCAGTTCTTTAGGAAACTGAGTCCTGTGTTCTGCGCCCTCACCACTGAGTTGGTGTAAACCACAGCTGCTGTTGTATTCGCACATGCAAGTTGTCTACTGCACAAGAACTCTGGCCAAGGGAAGGGGCCAGGGCTGAGAGCCTGCCCACACTGCTGTCACGGAAGCATGCATGTTGGCATAGGACTACCTCCGCCCGGCGGAAGAGGAGCCTTAGGCTAGTTTGCACAAAGGTGCCACATGGCTAGCCATCCCATCTGCTGGCCACGCCCCTGCCAGGGTTGGCACCCTGGGGGCAGGCTCAGGCCGTGGGCCCTGGGCCTCTGACCATGCCTCCATTCTGCCTCTCCTCGCAGGCAGTGAAGAGTGGCCTCAGGACCACTTGTAAGTGCCATGGTGTGTCGGGCTCCTGTGCCGTGCGCACCTGCTGGAAGCAGCTCTCCCCCTTCCGAGAGACAGGCCAGATGCTGAAGTTGCGCTACGACTCAGCCGTCAAGGTGTCCAGTGCCACCAACGAGGCCTTGGGCCGCCTGGAGCTGTGGACACCTGCTAGGCCAGGCAGCCCAACCAAGGGCCTGGCCCCCCGGCCCGGGGACCTGGTCTACATGGAGGACTCGCCCAGCTTCTGCCGGCCCAGCAAGTACTCCCCGGGCACGGCAGGCCGAGTGTGCTCCCGGGAAGCCAGCTGCAGCAGCCTGTGCTGCGGGCGGGGCTACGACACCCAGAGCCGCCTGGTGGCCTTCTCCTGCCACTGCCAGGTGCAGTGGTGCTGCTACGTGGAGTGCCAGCAGTGCGTGCAGGAGGAGCTTGTGTACACCTGTAAGCATTAGGTCTGCTGCCCAGTGTGCCAGCTGGGCACCAGGATGCCCCTCGGTGCCCAGCACCTTGAGGCCACCCAGCTGTTCAGCTGGCCCCTCCGGGCAGGTACACCTGCATGCATGTGCTCATTGATGTATGTGCCAGAGCACACACACTCCTCTCTCCTTTGGGCTGGGCTGTCTTCCCCTCCCTCAACTCTCAGAATGAGAGGTGCAGGCCCTATCCCTGAACCTGAGGGTCTCCAGTCTTTCTGAGGACTTAGAACAGGAAGGCAGAATGGGAAAGATGTGGAAGGAAATAAGGAAGACCAGGAGGAGGGCAAGACCGAGGTTTAGAGGGGAGAGGGGAACTCTCCCGCCACCTCAATTCCTAGGATAAGTAGTCTAGGGCCAGAAAGAGGCAGGGAGTTGAGCTTCTGGGTCAAAAAGGCACAGGGAGGCAGTGTCAGCTGGAAGTCGATGCTGGAGTCTGGCTGGGACGGGATGGTCCCTCCCGTGGGCCCTGCTCAGGTTGCAGTGAGCCTGGGGCCACACGCCATCACTGCCCGAACGGCTTTGCTGTGCTAGAGATGAGGGGAAAGGCCAGGTGACGGGAGCTGTAGGTTTGGAGAAAAAAAAGCTTTCTGGGCATGAGCGGACCCAAGTCAGATTCATGCCCTAGGACTCTGTGTCCTTGACTTTGTTTTTAAAACATGGCTGTGCTGAAGCCTCATTCTTGCCCTGAGAGCTGTCATCCACACCGCCCAGCCCTGCCCAGTCAGAGCACCAGTGGAGGTAAGACCGATAGGGAAAGCCAGCCCCCGGGTGGGGCTCAGGTGGGGCACTGAGGTGGTCCAGGGGCACAGTGAACCCTCCCTGTTTTCCCTGGGACACAGAACCTTTAGACCCAGCCCAGGAGAGGGTCACAGCCCCCTGGTGCCAGGCAGGGATGCGGCAAGCTCAGTTTCTCGACCTCCCTTGGAGCCCGCTTTGGTCAACTGCCCGGTGGCGGGGGGTTCCCCCATGCTGTGAGGCTCCAACACAGTTGACAGTCGTGATGCAGGAGAGTTGGCATATGCCTCCTGATTCTGGTTACACTTCTACTCTTACAGCCACTCATCTGATTAAGGTTCTGCCCTGGCTAGAGGTATAGGGACATGAAAAGTCTTTGCTAAGCCTGATTTCTTGAGGGCCCTTCATTAGCTGTCGGCCTCTCACTCTGGTTCTACCTAAGGAACAGAAGTGACTTTGCTAGTTCCCACCAATCTTGTGGACATTTTCAGTGCCACCTACCAGGCCCTGCGTGGGAGTAGGAGAGAGAGGCTGGTACACACACATACACGCGTGCCTCCGCACACCCCTTGAACCGGCCAGGCTGAGGGTTCCCGTTCAGCAACACACAGCCCTCTGGTTCAGGACCAAGGCCTTGCAGGGATCACTTTTCTGGAGGCTGTGTGCTTCCCCGGAGCAGGGCTCAATGCCAGCTGGGAGGAAGTGACCTCCTCTGGGATGCCCTTGGCCACTTTGCTGGCCCTGCCACACCCTCTGTCAGCTTCCTTTCTCCCTGAACCCAGAGTTGCTGACCCTCGGCTGAAACAGGAAACTTCAGAATCAGCTGAATGCTCCAAAACTGTCCACGCAAGCCCCAGGAAGAAGCCCCGGGGGCACCCTGAGACCCACAAGGGTGAGACGGAGCTACCCTGTCTTCAGTGGACTGGGGAAGCTTGTGGGATGCTAGAATGATCTTTGGCTGCAGCGGCTCCAATGAGACCCCTTTCTGCATTGACTGCTGACCCGAGCAGCTGGCCCACATCTTCGCAGAAAGAGCAAAAAGGAGACAGGGCTGGTTTGCTCATTTCTTTCCCACTCCCACTGCATGGAGATGTCCTCTCGGCTGGCCAATTCATCCTGCTCCTCTGAGACCCAACACTGCCTCCACCCTGGCGCAGCCCGAGGTAACAGAGAGAGGGGTCCTGATCCACCAACATGCCATCTGCACCCCAACTCCACGGCCGGCAGTGTCAGGGTTGCAGGAGGGCCGACTCTGAGGGACCAACGCAGACAACCCAGGCCAAGGGCACGGGTGCAGGCTCCGGGGGCCCCTCAGCCTACAGGGTCATCCCTCTCCAGCCCTCTCTTCTCCTCTCCTTCCTTGCTCCTTCTTTCTCTTCCAGTTGCCCCCAAAGGTCCACCTCAGCCCTGCTGGGACCCTGGGGACCAGTTACCACTGACCTCTCATGCTGTATAGCTTTAAGGGAAGCACTCACAGGGTATTTGTTGTCTACCTCACGAAAAGAGAATAATTTATATAGCTAAGATATATGAGAGAATATTTATGTTATTTATATAGTTTCTGTATTCTATGGGCAATGCCTGCGGCACCTCCCCCACACCCCACCCTTCTGCATGAGCCCTAGAGACCTTGATCCCCATCCTCCTCGTGAAACCTGTAACTTCCCTGCTCTCCGGGGCCCAGGCCCTCTCTTTTCCTCTGGCAGAACTGTCTTGCTCATAATAATAATAGTGACAACAAGGATGACCATGCCTTGCCTTTGTAAAGCACTTTCAATCTTCAGAAACACTTTGGCCCCTTTACTCTCCCTTACTTTCCCCATTACCCCTGCGAGTTGGTGGGGCCGCATCGCTGGGCCCGTTTTACAGCTGTGTCCCAGGGATACAGGGCTGTGCCCAAGGTCACGTGGAAGAGGTTCCTTCAGTGAGTATTTCCTGAGTTTCTCCATGGGCCAGGCACTATGGGGGCTGACCTATCCTGAGCCCAGGATCCCCGAAGCCTGGATATGTCCCAAGCCCAAGGTCCCAAGGAAGTGGCTGCTTCCCTGACCTTGTGCAACACAGGCCACTTGGGTCAGGACAGCATTTTGATGTTTTTCTAAGTGGAGTCCTGTGTCTCACAGGCTAGGACTGCCCAGAAGTCTGGAGAGACCAGGACACTGTGGAGGCCACTCCAGGGGCTCCGCCATCAGCCCCCTCCTTCTGCCCAGGCTGCCTGAGTGGGTGGGCGACATCGCAGGGCTCCTCCCAGCCACTGAGGGGCTTGTTTGCTCTTATTTGTGTTTCTCTTTTTAAAATGGATGTTTTCCATTGGCTTTCTGGCTTTTCTTGTAAAATCAGCTGCCTTGACAGACTGGACCTGCATTCCCACCTGGCCACAGTCTGCTAGAAGGGGAGCCTCAAGAGACAGTAGACACGGGGCTCCCCATTTGCCAAGGACCAGCCACCTCAGCCCACTCATCCAAGAGACTGGATGATTACCCTGGATCACCCTCATGGTTCCCGTGGGCACATATGTCCATCCCCTGGTGCAGATGAACCCAGCCTCCCCGGTATCCTCCATTGCCCGGAAAACAGATCGACAAACCGATGCCAACTCTGAAGATTATTTCTTGCTTTCCAGAGTTTTCTTTCTCAACAACCATGAACTTCAAATGCTTTTTGTCTTAGCACATTTGAGAATTACAATGGGAGCTATCCTATACTGAGTACCTGTTCTGTCCATCCATGCAATCAACAATTGTTTAGGGAGCTCCTACTGAGCTCCAGGCACCACCCGTGGGGCTGGGGTGCAGCGGTGAGCAGAGACCACATCCCTGCCTCTTGGGGCTGAAGTTCTAGTGGGGGAGAGAGACAATAAACCAATAAACGACACGTCAGTTATCTGTGCCCATTTTGTTTCAATTGGTTGTCACCCCCTGACTCGTTGGACACAACCGCCCCCATCTGAAGGTTAAGGAGATGGGAAGGCTCCTGAATGCCACTAGCTGGCACTGGTGTCAGGATTGGAGCACAGCTGCTGGTCTCCAAAGTATGTGTTCCTTCCTCTCTCACTGCTGCCTCCCCTCAGAGGTGGATATTTCAGGGATGGGTCACTCCCTTTTATGGATTCTGGGTAAACTGAGGCCTAGAGGAAGGAGGTGACCCCTCCAAGGTTACGTGCCGAGTCCAATCATGCTGGAGCCTGGGTCCCCTCCCAGAGTGGATAAGTATTTCTAGAGCCCTCATTTCATGGCCAGCAACGCAGGTTAGGGTGGGGGCAAGATAAAGCAAAGCCAGAACCTCCAGGACGTATGATCGGTTAGGAGAAATGAGAGGCACAGCCATGCAATGGTTTGGGTCATTTACACGTCCGCCTAAGAGTCCCTCCTCTGGCCACACTGCCTTCCCAGCATGATTTGGAAAATGCATGTCCTCAACCAGCCACGCTCCTGGGGGTCTGATGGGGCAGGAGGCCCCTTTCTGAGCAAAGGGAAGTGGAGAGGGCTTGTCCCTGCCCTGCCCCACTCCCCAGCTCTGCTGGGATCCACAAGGGTCCCCAGGGAGGGAGGCAGAGGGAGGTCCACAGTCCCACCCTGAGGGCACGGACCGTCCCACCTGCATTCCTGTCCTAATGTGCTCTTCCTGCCAGTGTTCCCGGCCTGCGGCTGGGATAGAGTGCCCACACGCACCCCAGGCTCCGGTGTGCCAAGGGCTTTCTCACTTGTCTACTCACTTGAGCCTTACAAGGAGGGCATCCTTCTTCCCTTTTTACAGATGGGGAAACCAAGGCACAAAACGGTTAAGTGGCTCACTGAAGGCAGCATAGCTAGGAAGTCAACCCAAGTCTTTGCCTCCAAATCTATGTTCTTTGTATCTCATGTTACCTTCGGCCTCCCCCACCCCCAGCTGAGCCTCTCCCTGCTCCTGTCCGTAAATCGGTTCCTGACAAACCCTCTGGCCTCTCCGCCCTTAGTGGCTCAGTGCTCCGCTCTTCCTGGAAATCAGTGCTTTCCCAGATGATCACTAGGTAGGTACTTTACCCATGGTGCACCCCCCTTAAAAATATTTAGCCATGTTTGCTCACTCTGTGTGTGTGTGTTTATTTTAATAAGCCATTTGTGAGAACATTGCAGACTCCAAGACACTTAAATATTTTCTCATATATCTCCTAAGAACAAGAACATTCTCCAGCCCTGGCTGGTGTGGCTCAGTGGATGGAGCACTGGCCTGTGAACTGAAGGGTTGGTGGTTTGATTCCCAGTCAGGGCACATGCCTGGGTTGCAGGCAGTGTCCCCAGATGGGGGCGTGTGAGAGGCAGCTGATCGATGTTCTTCTCACACATTAATGTTTCTCTCCTTCCCTTCCTCTCCCTCTGAAATAAATAAATACACACATGCATACATAAATAAAACGTTTTTTTTTTTTAAAGAACATTCTCCAAAAGAACACAAGGCCATCAGCACATCCCAGAAACTTGACATTGACACAATACTACCTGATACTATCTGCTGCACAGCCCACGCTACGGCTTCCCGAGTCGTCCCTCAAAATGTCCTTTATAAGTTTTCCTGATTCGAGGTCCACCCAGGAACCAGGCGGTGGTTGCATTGTATTGTCATGTCTCTCTAGCCCCCTGCAGTCTCGAAGAGTCCTGCTGCCTTCTTCGCTCTCATGACGTTGACGTTTGAATTGTTCGGACCAGATAGATGTCTTTCAGAATGGTTCTCAATGGAGATTTGTCTGATTGGCTCCTATGAGGAGAGTCTGGTTATGATTGGATCGGATTTTGGCAGGAAGTCTACTTGGGTGCCGTGTGTCCTCTCTGCATATTGTTGGGAGCCATGGGGCGTCAGTTTGTCAACCTTACCGGGGATGCTGGATTTCATCACTTGTTAAAGTGGTTTCCACCAGACTTCTCCGATGTAAAGTTGCTTTCTTCCTTTTGTGATTCATGTGATTGATGCCTCATCCACGGGGTGATGCTCTGAGACTGTGGGAACATCCTACGGCCCAACATTTTACCCAATAGTTTCAGCCTCCGTGGGTAATCCTTGCCCAAATCAATTGCAAATGGTGATTTCCCGATTCTGTCATTCCTATTTTTAGTTGGCCGTGAAGAAGAGATTTCCCTTCTCCCTTATCCCCATGGCATTCCTTTTAATCTTCACAATCACACCGCAGGATAAGAATTCTTACTCCATTTCACAGAAGAAGAAACAGGTTTGGGGAGCTTGAATCATTTGCCAAGTGAGTGGCAGAGCAGCTCGGGCCTTTCTCACGCCTGAGCTCACACCCACGGCCCTCTGGAATCTTCTCAGAACCCCCGCTTTCTTCTCTGGTGACTTAGCTCTGAGCAGGGAGTGCAAAGCGGAGCCATCTTCCAGTGGAATTGCTGCAGCGGTTGTGGGAGACATTTAGACCGGGGGTGAGGGGAGGGGCAGGGGGAGGGAGATTCCTCTCTTGAAATCCTGAGGCAGCCTTGCTCCTGTCTCTCTGGACTACCTTCATCCAACCTTAGAGGCTCAGCAGCGCCTCGGCCTCCTTCTTTGCTACCCCTGATGACCCCTACCCCACTGGCTCTGCTCAGGTTCTTGCTGGATTCCCAGCTCTGCAGAGCGTGACTATGGTGGCCCCAAGCCCTGGAGCTCCTGAGATGGGCCCAAGGTCAATTATTCTGCCTCTATCAATTCCTAGAGACACATGGAATGATCTTACATGTCCAATTTCCCGTAGGGGAAATAGGGTCACCATCTAGGTATCCCATATAGCCTGCTAAGCCCCGCTCCAGAAGGGCATCTGTCAAAGACCAGAAGAATGATCTGTGATTGGTGTGGGGCATTATGGAGTCTCTCACCTGGTGTGCCTTCTTGTAACCGGTCACTCAGCAAACTAAGCACCCACCTAGAGTGTGCCAGGCATGTGCCAGGGTGCCGTGGCGACAAGACTTAGGCTGGGCCTTCAGGGAAGTCACAAACAAGGAAAAGGAATCACTAAGTGTGGAGCCCTGTGAGGGGCACCTCACTGCGCAGGAGCCCTAGTGCCGTTTCCCCGGATCATCTCAGTTAACCGCTGTGACCACCCTAGGGTTACGTAAAACCACGAACCCATTTTACAAGCAAGAAAACTGAAGCTCAGAGAGGCTCCCTTGGCATGCCCAAGGCCCCACAATAAGCAATAGGGCTGGCGGGAAATGAAACTGCCCCTTCATGCCTCTGGTCCCACCACGTAGAGCATGGCTTGCGCAAAGGTCTGAGGACCAGGGAGGAGGCGGCATCAGGGAACTGCAAGGTGCTGTCGCTGGTGGTATCTTCCTCCCTTTCACTCTGCCCTCCTCCTTCCAGCTTTCCTCTCCCTCCCTCTCCCTTTCACTCCTCCCTGCATACCTGCAGTGCTGAGGCTGACAGCCCCTTGGGTTCTTATCCCCTTTACCCCCATCTCTCCTTGAGTCCCCGGGGCCTGTGGGGCCCACATTCCTCCCTGGCTCTCTCTCTCGAGCCCATTAGTGTGTTTACCTGCCGGAGCCCTGGAGGAGTCCCTGACTCTCCCTGCCCCGCCTCCATCACGAAGAGTGGACAGTTGAGAGGTGGAAACTGGTCGGAGTCACAGGAGAACCTGACCCAGCATCCGAATTCCTGCCCCCCTGTCCAAACAAGTCCAGGGCGGCCACCAGTAGCCCCCCGGGTGCCTGCACCCCTTCCCGCACAGCCCCTCCTGTGGCTGACAGGCCCTAATCTCAGCTGTCTTCATGCAGCCAGCCCTCCGAGCCTGGGGTCACCTGATGCCGACACATTTTAATTCAGAAGCTGATTTCTACTTGTTGGCAACATGTCATTTCTGAAATTGCTTTCTCTGCCCAGAGGCAGGAGATGTCAGAGCTGTGCAGGTGTTACAGCAGGGCCACCCCCCCTCCAAGTTCAGGAAGGATTAAGGGGCTTGGGGGGCACACATTAGATCCTCAAGCTCAGCTTCTCATGTTTCTGCAAGGGCCGGGGGCCAGGGATGGGGGATGCTTGGAACAGCATCAGCTTTCCTCCCCTGACCAAAGACAGAGGCCCAGAGTAGGGTGAATGAAGTTGCTGCTGCTCCCGATACTGACAATCTCCACGGTAGGTGGTTTGGAGAGCACCCTATACAGGTGCCAGGCGCCCCGCAAAGCACCTCTCACGTGTCACTGTATTCGAGTCTCCTGACAACCCTTGCAGTTGGTATCATCCCTACTTTATGGTTGAAAATAGAGGCTCAGAGAGGTTAGGTCACTTACCTGAGGTCACACAGCAAGTATGTGGCAGAACTAGGACTCAAAGCCATGAGAGCAACAGCCAGACTAGGATTTAGAGGTTCTAGAAGAGATGGGCCACAGAGCTGGGGAAGACTTGGGGGCTGGCTTCGCCTTTGCTTGCTTCGTGGCCTGGCCTAAATATCAGGCATTGGCTGAAACGGCGGAATTGGCCGACTCCCCTAACTTTCCCACTCCTGCAACCCATCAAATTGTTATTTGCTCCTTTTACATTTTCTTAGCATTTTGCATATACCTTGATTGGCTGTTATCTCGATATTGACATCTTTATTAAATAGATGAGTGAAAAGACAAATGAATGAATGAATTTATTACTCTTTCTCTCCATATTTTTCCCCTATCCGCATTGCACTCCCCAGACGTGCCCTACCACAGCACACTTCCTGTGTCAACAGGCACCGTGTCCCTCCCTGACACAGCGGAGCTCCCTGCCCTTTTCTCCTCTCCCTTTCCTTCCCCTCACTCCCTCTTGCCTCCCCTTCCTAACTCCCAGAGTTCCTTGCTACCACCAAGAATGATGTTATGCAGAAACTTGAACCTGAAGCTTCCATGAGGTGAGGGCTGTTTTCTACAGCCCTAGGCAGGAATGAGCTAAAGCAACTGGATAGCAGCCTTCTGGTCCCCTAGTTAAGGTGGGCCACAGAGCTGGGGAGGACAAAAATAATTGCATAGGCCACCCCACCTCTCCAAGGCGGTCATCACCTCCCAGCCCCACCTGCTTCTCCACCTGCCACTTCCTCCTGCCTTTCCTTGTAGCTCTTCAGAGGACCTGCGGCTGTGTGTACTTGACCCTTGGCCAGAGCTCGGGAAATGGCCAGATTGGCCAGTGTGCAGAGAACTGTCTGAACCCACTTCATACATCTGTTGCATTGGTACTGAGAAGTTGCTTTAATCAAAAGGCTTTCGAGTCTATGATTTCCTCTTAGTGCCGGCATAAAGCAGTACCAGCTGGAAGGGGTAGAACTAGAGAAGACGTCAACACTCCATGGAACATCAGACCTAACAGGCCCCTTCCCACTGTGCAGATGAGGAAATGGAGGCCCAGGTGAGTGGCAGCAGCAGCGGCAGCGTCCTGCACACAACACAGGGTCAGGCGTGGGCGGGCACCAGGGGCTTCGGAAGTGTGGTGATGCTCTGTTTCCTGACACTCGGCTCTTTGCTTTGTGATAATTTACTGAGGGCCGCTATTTCTGTCCCGGTTAAAAAATTAAACTAAAAAAATTAAATCAGGATCCATTTCACAGAGGATGGTCAAAAGTCCAAGAAGGAGGGACAGGTGGTCCTTAGAAGTCAGATAAACCGAGTCCCCAGGTGGGGTGCACAAGCCCTGTCTTGGGAGCTAGAGCCAAGTGGGCAACTTACCTTTCTTCCCTGAGCTTAATGCATGAAAGCAAGCGAGCAAACGAACTACCACCACCAACAAAATCCTCTGTACAGATGTCCCTTGATAGGTAGCTAGGTAGACAGACAGATGACATACAAGATCTACTGTGTGTCAGGCTCTGTGCCAGGCCCTGGGGATGAAGCAGTTAACAAGGCAAGCACAGGTTCCTAAAGGACAGAAGACAGATAAACAAGCCATCACTACTGGGGGTGATGGAACTGACATCCCTTGTTGCCCCAGGCAGCTGAACCCGGTGGCTGGGGAATGGGTGGGAGGGCAGGGAGACTTCTCACTGTATGCCTGGTTGCTGCTGTTGGGTTGGAACCCTGTGAATGCTTTACTCACCCCTCAAAATAAATGAAATAAAAAATAGAATCAGTATAAAGCGTGATGAGTGTTCATGGGGATAAGTACAGAGTGCTTAGCCAACGCTGCAGGGATGTGGGGGCAGAGCTGGCCTAGAGGAAGTGAGAGAGCCCCTCACCCCCAGAAGAGTGACAGCCCAGCTTCAGCCTGAACCACAATGAGGCCTTGGGCAGGGGAGGAGTCTGGGGGGTGGTGCAGGTGCCAGGGGGAGGTTAGAGCATGAGGATATAAAAGCAGCCTTGCAGCGTCATTGGGAGGGTTAGAGGGTTTCTCTAGAAATTGCCTGGCACCCAGGATGTGCTCAATGTACGGTCACCATGGCTACCATGATTCTCCAATTGCTGCCATGGGCCGGGGCTAGGGAGACGGGCCCCATGCTGCCGCTGACTCCACAATGTATTCCCGGGTGACAGGAGCCCCCTGCACTGCCGCAACATTTTATAGTTTATGTGGATCCAGCGCGAGGTGCAGGAGGGCAGAAAGAAGGTCTAAGCTGAGGGGGTCCTTTTTGGGGGGCGGAGGTTGACTTCTATAATCAGGGCCCCCTAAGACATAGGACTAAATCAACCCTGGACTTCTCATGCAGGGGGCAACTTCCCCAGGTGGTCTCATCACACGTCACAGACTGAGAATCTTTCCCCACGCTGGAAAGGGACAGAATTCCCTCCAGTGGATGGCATAGCAACAGAAACTAGCGTTGTGACCACTGATGATGCCCTGATGCCTCCTCCTCACACCACCCCACTCGCAGCGAGGAATTGGATGCACTCGGTACCCCCGTCTTACAGATGAGGCATGCAAAGGTTAAGTGATCTTCATGAGATCATTTCATGAGGTCACATGGTCAGGCTTTGATCCCAGGTGGCCTCTCAGCCATTACTGGCCCCAAAGCCATGCTCCCATGCCTCACATTTTCTCTGCTTGCCTGCTCAGGCCTTCCCTGCAGCAAAGAGCGAACCATTTCCTTGGACTCAGCAGACGACTAAGCGCAACTAAAACCTTATTTGTGTCCTAGACTTAGAACCCACGGTGACATCAATACAGTTTTGAAAATCTGATTTCGAGGGAGGCCGATGGTCAGGGGTTGACTATATCTAGACGCAGGATGGGGTGGGGTGCACAGCTCACTTAGAGGTGCTGCACTTGGAACCAGGCCCTCTGGGATGTGACAGCCTTAGCCCCATAGGAAGTGCTTCCCTCCGGAGGGGACTCAGCAGGTCTCCCGTGTGGTTGGCCGGGGCCAGAGAGGAAGAGCCCTGACCTCGGGAGGGCTGCGGGCTGGCCAGCTGGTGACCATGCTCCCTCTCTCCTTCTTGGAAGAAATCAGAAGTCACACCTTAACCTATAGCTTCCCCATGACTTCGGCAGGGCCCACGCCAGCCACCGGTGGTCACAGCTAAATGGACCTCTGACCTCTGACTCCTAAAGGCTAATCAAGTCGTCTGACCTCTGTGTTTCCGGCCTCCCCTTCTCCCTGGCGCTCCTCTGGCCCTCATTGTCCATGCCTGAGAGGTGGTTATGAGCTCATGGCCTTTCCTCCCTTCCAAATCCTGCAGGCAGGGGCTCCACGCAGCCCGAACGTGATAGTTGCCTCTCACTGACCCCTGAGTGAGGCCTTTAACTTTTGACCTTTAGAGAGCAGAGGAAGGCCTCTGTGGGCAGCAGACCCCAGCCTTGCAGTCGGGATCAGCATTCTTTGTTGATGGACTTTTCTGTGCTGTACTTTCTGCATCATCTGTAAAATGAGGGCAGTGATACTCACACCCACGTCATGAGGATTACCTTTGTTAATACGAGAGTTTGGCTCAGTGCCTGGCACTTTGCAGCTCTAAACAAGCATTAGCTGCTCTTAGTGCTGTTTTCATTGCTGTTATTGGGACACTCTGCCCCCGGACTCCTGGGCAGCCCCTTTCACACCGCCACTTGGGTCCTGCCTGAGTCTCCATACCCCAAGCCCTGCCTCCTTCCTGGGTCTGCTCTGTCTCTTTGTCCCCTATTCCTCCTCCTCCTCCTTTCTCCCCTTCCCTCCCTGCTGTCCTGCGGCTCCTGCAGCTCTTTGCTTGCTAATAATGCTGCTGTCACTTCAGATTTGAGCCCATTATGTTCCTTCAGCTCAGCTTAAAATTTCTGTGGTTTCCTAGCTCTGCCTGAAGTGCCCCCACAAGGGGCAAGGGCTTCCCTGCTGAAGGAGGCTTCTGGAGGGGGAAAGCAGGTCTGTGAGTTCCCCAGGTGGAATCTCCTGGACTCCTGCCAATCAGAGATGGGGCTGGGCTGGGGCGGGAGGGGCTGGGAGGAGCAGCCCCTCCGTGGGCTGGGCTCAGGAGACCAGGGAGCTGGAGGTCTCTGAGTCTCAGCCTCATGCCCTGCAGTAGACTCCCCTCCCAGTGTCCTATGACTGAGGGAGTCACACTGGGGACCGTGTCTTGGACGCTCACCACTTTGAAAGGAGTCCCAGAGTCATGGAATTCCGCAACAGAAAAGCTCCTGGCAAAACCACTGGGCTCAGCCCTGGGGTGGAGGTCCAGAGCCTTTGGCCACAGATGTGGCCCCCTCGGCTTGGCCTCGTCCTTGGAAGCCCTTTTCAGACCTTGCCACCAGCCTGCCTTCCTTAGGCCCAAGATCCAAGGATCTCACCAGACACAGGGGTTTCCCTTAGGGACCCTGGGCAAGGCGCACAGGAAGAGACAAAAGCAGGAGCAGGGGAGTGGGAGGTGGTCAAGTGCGGGGAGCAAAGGAAGACAAACCGACCATCACTTCCATGAGCACTTTCAGTGGCCCAGCCATGTGCCAGGACTTGGCAGTCCTCGTCTTTCCTCCCATAACGGCCCCCTGATAGGCTCTCCCTTCACCGCTTACAGGTGAGGAAGCTGATGCCCAGAGAATGAAGTGCCTTGCCCAAGGTCATACGGCAAGGAAGGGCAAAAGTGGGGTTTGAAGTCAGGCTGGTCTGTCTCCTTGCACAGCATCTGATGAGGAGAGAGGCCCCCAGCAGAGTCTTAGGAGCTCTCCCTGGCTTGCCCCAGTCCCTAACAGACCAGGGTGCAGGCCCCTGGCCTTCCATGTCTGAGTCTTCTCTGCTCTGTGACACAGGTGTTATGTTTAATAATCACATCTGACTCTTGTGTAAGGCATTCCCGTGTACAAAGTGTCTTCCTTGTTTTTTATTCTTTTGTCGAGCCATGCGGTAGCTAACAAGGTAAGCTGGGTATGACTCTTCTCCTTTTGCAGATAAGGGAACCGAGGCTCAGGAACTCAAGGCAAGGTCTTCAGGGCCCAAAGGTGCAGAGTGAGGACACGGGGCTCTGATTCCTCCAATGGATGAGAATCATCACGTGCCCCTGCCCTCTGCAACACTCCCAGCAGTGCTACCCCAGGAGCTGAGAGGCTTCCACTGGGTACCCAAGAGGCTACCTCTGAGCCCCTCTGAACTTCTGTCCCAGTCCATCCGCCCAGTGGGCAGGATGTCACTTTACCTGTAGAAGACACCAGGGAGAGAATTACCATGAAATACCTCCCATCCTACCTGGCCCCATGGCCTTCCAGCCAGAAACATCCTCACACATGGCCCAGCTGTGCCCTGCCACCAGGTTCACCTCCTTCTTTGCACTCGGCTCACAGGGCCAGAGAACCACCCTCCTCACGGGCTTCAGGGACCCCAGAGCTTTCTGGGGTCCAAAAGAAGTGGTCCCTGTTTCTAGTAAAGGTTAATGCTGTTCCCAGAGTTTCCAAGTCCTTCCTTTTAATACTTCTTGGTGGCTGGACATGTCACACACTCCTGCTTCGAAAACCTTGTCTGTCTGTCCCCAGGTGAGCTCCTCAGCTCTTTCCCACCATCTGGCTCACATCTCCAGGCCCTCATGGGACTCAAGGCGCCCCAC
>PVJI01004685.1:0-105264 GCA_004026765.1 Micronycteris hirsuta | reverse complement strand
CATGGCTGTTTCATAAGACATTAATATGTAAGCTCAATTCCTAGGTAATAATTTCCAGAAGAGAATTGACTTTGCTGACAGGGTATTTATGTCTAAGATTTTAGGGCACCTACTGGCTATGTCAGTGTGCACGAGAAATTAGAATATCAGTCAAAAGGCTGTGGTATAAGCATGTATAGCATACTGAGAATTAAATAGAATGGAATTTGTGAACATGGACATTGCAGTTAGAAGTCAGAAGTTTAAACCCCATCTCTACCAGTTGCTACCTATGAAACTAATTCCTTTGTATCTCAACCTTTTATCTGCAAAATAGGTGCAACAATAGTACCTAATTCATGAATTGCCCCTGGAACAACTGGATGCAGCACACACCTTGAGTAAATACTCAATATATATTAAACATTTTACTGAAATCAAAGTCAAAGATTTGCATAGTCTAAAAGCATATTTTATTCAGTCTTCCCAAAGTCTGAAGAAATCTCTGTGATCAGAGTAGAATTAATCATTCTGGTGGTAAGCAGATAACCTTAGCTCACCAGATCCAGCATTCTTCTCCTTTGGGCAACAACAAAGTTTTTCCAGATTCTTATCCTTGCTCACCACACCCACTCCGAAACTTTCATCACTCTAGGACTCAGCTTTTCTATCAAGCTCGCTTCTGGTAGCCACACCCTTGTACAAAAAATGTGTGATTTGTATTAGGTTCAACTTAGAGCTAGCCTTAGACAATAATCAAGGAACTAATTTCTGAGAGCCCTTGGGTATGCAGACCCCTCTATGTGCTTACTAGAGTCAGAACACTGCATAGCAATGCTGTCAATGAGATAGTCACTAATTCCAGGGGCTACTGAGCATTAGTTCTAACTGAAATGTGTTGTAAATGTAAAATGCACACCAGATTTCAAAGACTTTAGCATAAGCAAAAATGTAAAATATCTCATGAATATTCAACACTTTATATTGATTAAATGTTAGAATGATATTATGTTTATATATTAGGCTCATTAATTTTTAAAATTAAGTTTACTTAGTTCTTTTTACTTGTGTAATGTGGTTATTAGAAAATGTATAATTATATATGTGGTTCACATATTGCTATTGCACAGGAGTTAACAAAGGGAATGAGTTTTCACAAGGTAACATGTTTTCATTTAATAAAAGTTTCCTAAATCAAACATTTAATATGTACACTAGAATCAAACAATTTCAGTATTAGGAATTATCCTGATATAGTCAAATGCATGTATAATAATGTTCATCATTTCGCAAACATAAAATATCCACCCAGAAGGATTGGCTGACTAAATTAGGTACATCCACACTGAGAGATGCCTTGCCACCCTTTAAAGTGACCGCATTGGTCCCTGTTTCTAATTTCTAGTGCTCAGGTGTGGTCTTTTGACCCAAGTCAGCCCAATGAAAACTAATCTTGGTACTTTCAGAGAATTAGACTTGAAGGTGCGAGGATCATACATATGCCTATTGATCTTTGCAGACAAGTGTTCTTTGCTTTGTGACATAGCAGATGAAGCCCAGGCCCGTGTATAGTCAGCAGACTATGGTAATTTCAGAGTGCTTTAGAGTAAATATAATAAAAATATGGAACATAGGCAGAGTGGGGAGGAGCCTGCTTTATCTATAATGGTCAGAGTAGGTCTTTTTTTCTCTCTTTTTAAAATTTTTATTTGATTTTAGAGCAAGAGAGGAAGGGAGAAAGAGAGAGCAAGAGTGAGAGAGAGAGCATGCAACATCAGTTTGTTGTTCCACTTATTTACGCATTCATTGGCTGATTCCTACGTGTGCTCTGATTAGTGATTGAACCTGCAACCTTGGTGCATCGGACAATGCTCTAACCAACAGAACTACCAGCCAGGGCAGAGTAGGCCTTTCTAAGAAGATGACATTGGAGCTGACAGTAAATGAAAGGGAAGCAAGAACACAAAGACAAGGAAAAATATGGACCATTCATCATATGCAAAGTTCTTTAGGCAGGATGGGCCTAGACAAGTCTGAGTATCAAAAGAAAGTCTACTAGGGCCAGGGAACCAGGAAAGAATGTTAGGAGAGGTCATAAAGACAGACTACATCCAGATCACATAAGGCCTTGCAGACCATGACGGTCAAAGTTGATTCTGTTTGCATTGCAAAGCCATTGGAAGGCATTAAGCAAAGGGGGTGATATCCACAAAGCTAAATGAAACCATTCTGTTCTTCCCTCTTATGATAAGTTTTCAATAGTTAAGTATCTTTAGTTTAGTAGAAGGGAAAAAGTAATGTATATTCACAACTAACTTAGAATTGTGACTCAGAATAACCATATCTATAAAATCTCTAGGATGCCATAATTCCCATCATTAATTTTAAAACATGATGATTATGCAATGACTGTTTAAGTTCAGTATTGCATTAGGCAAAGGTACATCATTCTTTGAGCCTAGTTTTCATTCAACCTGAAGAGAGTCCTAGAGATAGAGACTACAGAAATGAGAGGAGTTGGGAATATTCTCAAAAGGTCAGTCAGTGAGTATTCCAGAGGTGAAAGGACTAAGACACCCAAGCAAATCAGTAAAGTCCCAGAGTGTCTGTTACAAAAAGAAATCAAGCCAGATCTTAAAAAAAAAAAAAAGAAAGAAAGAAAAAAGAAAAATCGGGCAACAAGATAAGCCTTTAAATGCCGCTTCACAATTGGTATTGGTTTATTTGCTCCTGGATTTAAATAATATGCCATTCTTGAGGACACATCTGTAGCAAATCAAGAAAAAAATGTTCTTCCTTCCATCAAGTGTGTGAATGTCATTGACTCTTACTAATGGCTAAAAAAAACTCAGTTTACCAAACCAATCCACTTGGGTTTGGGTAACATATTGATATTAAAATGAACCTATCCCTGGGCAAGTTTTGTGAAACTTGTGAGTAGCTTTTGAGTAAGAACACAGCCTCAGGTTTCCAATTTTGAACACTTTCTAGGACCTTAGAGGGTGGCCTGTGTTTAAAACTTCTTCATCAGCAATTCCCCCTATCATTAGCCCCCAGGCTACTCCCCACCCCAATCAAAACCCACTTCTGTCATTTAATGACTCAAGTGAAAATAAGCAAATGGAAGAGCTACATAACCTGAGGTTATATACATGTCAGTGGAATACAAGCTTTTCACTTAACAAACATATCCTGAGTGCCTATCCCGTTCTATGCAAAGAGCTGGTTATAAGGAATGCAATGATAAAACACAAGGTGCTCAAACAATCAGGAGAGTGCAGTGGGATGCGTGATGATGGGTGTACATGTGAGGCCTTAGAGAAGCAGAGAAAGGGGATATGAGGGTGGTTCCTGAAGACAGTGGTGCCTGAACTGATTCGTGAAAGACACATAAGCAGAAAAGGAAGGATCTGAAGGGTACTCCAGGGAGCAGGAAGAGAAAACATGAAGTACAGGTGACTATATCATTAGCCTGATTGTGTAATTTCAGGAACCAGGCAATAGATGGAAAGGGAAGGGAATATATTTGGGCATTCCTCAGTGTCTGACATTATTTGAAGTGTGAAAGTGAAAATAGACTCTGAAAATATAAGACATGGATAGAAACAAGTAAAATCAAAAGTTTAAAGGCGTTAATAAACTATCTAATTAAAACAGAACAATATCCCCTCTATTTCAAATACATTGAAACATTTATTTTAAAAATCTTACTTTTTAGTTTAGTTTACCTGTTAAAAGCATATTAAACCTGCTTTGTTTCAGTCATATTTTGAGAAGCCTCATAAAAATACATATCAACAAAACAAGATAAAAAGTGAAAGGGTTGGAAATAATTATTTGGTAATATTTATGCAGTAAATGTATGCTCTATGGCTCCAGATTGGCCTGGGTGTGTGCTGCTCAGATATCTCTTTAAGAGAATCTGCTGTGCAGAGCAGAGTTGGCAGACAGCTCCCATCTATCCATATTTTTGGCTCCACTACAGTGTTCCCTCCAAGCCTGCACTCACCTTGGGTTGCTCAAATCTAAGGACTGAGCTTCATAAAGTTACTATAGCTACACCGTTTCTGGCAACTTGAGGTTCCTCTGATAGGTAATTTTTGCATTGTGCCTCCCTTTTCCTGGGCTGAGGCGTTCTCGGAGCTGCATAGCAACCTAAGCCCAATTCTTCCTCCCCTCTCTCCTTCCATGGGGCTCAGACCTGCCTTATTGTTTGAAGAATCTCCCTGCCTATTTCTTCTTCCCTTCGCTTTTATCTTTGCAGGCATTGTTCCCAATAAATCTCTTGCTTGGCTAATTTTATTTTGGCCTCTGCTTCTTGGGGGGACCCTAACTGATGCCAAATCCTTCTACTTCCCAGAGGTGAATTCCTTGGTCCTAATCTTCTTACCACTATTGAAGAGCAGGAAGCATAATATGTGACATAATTCACAGTATGAAGCCACACTATGACCCAATAGAGTGGATCAATACGAGAAGGAAGAAAGCGCAATAATTCACAAAATGATGTAGTGAAAAAGAGTGTAGTGTAGCAGCGTTCCTGTTGAGAATGTTCCCTTTTGTGGCATTTCACTCTACTGTGCTGCTGTTCATGCCTTCATCCTTGAAATATTCCCTGTTCTTAGCTTCCATAGCACATCTTACGACTTTCTACTTCCCTGAGATGCTCTTGTGCCATCTATCCTTAAACATTATTATTCCCCAGTATATATTATTAACCTACTTCTCTGACCCTGCCTAACTGCATCCTCTTCTTGTACCCTGAGCGTGAGATGCTTGGTTTATGTGGGTGTTTATGTAGCATGTATGCTTTCTATTACTGTTATAAAAATTGCCGCCAACTTATCAGTGTAAAGCAATAGCTATTTATTATCTCACTGCTTCTGTGGGTCAGAATTTTGAACACAGCATGGTTCATCTCGTTCCTCTGCTCTAAGTCTCACAAAACTGAGATCAAGGGATTGGCAGGCTGTGCTCCCATCTGGGGGATATGGAGGGAAGATTCCATTTCCAGGTTCCTGCAGATTGTTGGCAGAATCCAGTTCCTTGTGGTTATAGTATTGAGGTTCCCCTTCCTTGCTGGCTATCAACTGGGGGCTGCCCTTAGCTCCTAGAAAGCTTACTCCAGTCCCTGCCCACAGGCATCTACATCTCAGAGCCAGCACTGGCACCAGAAATCCTTCTTGCTCTTGGAATCTCTCTAGCATTCCCTTCTGCTGCACCTCTTTGACTCTTCTGCTTTCCTCTTTTTCCAAGGACCCATGTACTTATACTGGGTCCACTTGGATAATCCAGGTTACATATCCTACCTTAATGTCATTTGATTATCAATCTCAATTATATCTTCTAAGTCCCTTCAAATCAGTATATAAATTAGTGTTTGATGGAATCATCAAGGGACAAGAGTCTAGGGGGGTCGGGGGTCACCTTTAGAGCTCTGCCTACCATTATGAGTGTGTGTTCAACACACTCGAAGTGCAGTGCATCCAAAGATGATGTTAGTTTTTCCCAAACTCCTTATCCAGGATTACTCTTCCTCCTATGTTTCCTATCTCAGTTAACAGCACTACCATCAAAGATATAATACATCTGAATTAATGTATTATCACACAAAAAGCCTCATTCTATGACACGTATGGACATTATTTTCTGATCAAAATGTTTTCTATCCTTGCGAGAAATAGTATATCCTCTTGAAAATAAACTTTTGATATAGCCTAGTACAATTATGAGACAACTCAGGTATCAGTATGAGTGCACCTAGGAGTTAATGTCTTTAAACGGTCGATAAAGTAGGGTTGTTAAAGGTGAAACTCCAGAGCTGATTCCCTGGGTTCACGTGCTGGCTCCACCACGGAAACCGCGGTGTGACGATGAGCAATCATGGTCTGTACCCCTGTGCTCATGGGCTAAACAGAGAGGATAAATTAGTTGAATATATATACCTTGGAACAGTACCTCCTCAAAGGTATGATTGTTGTGGTGACTTTTGCCTTGCTCTGAGAAATGTAAAAATATTTTATTCTTTACAGACAGCCAATAACCACATAAATATATTTCAAATTTACCAGTAATTAAAGAAACCACCCAAATATAATTAAATACCATATTTTAGTCATAAATTATCAAATTTAAAAATAATATTGTTTTAAAACTGTGTTATGACCAAAACACTAACATATTGTTGATGTTAGGACAAAAAGTTAAAATTTTTTCATAAACCTTAAAAATGTTCATACCTTTTGACCTACTTTTCTGACTCTACACTATAGTAGTAATCAGAAATGCTGACAAAAGGTATGTGCAAATATTCCCATCACATCATTATTTGTAGTGTCAAGGACTGAAATCAACCTATAGTTCCAACAGTGCTGTAAAAAAAAAAAACAGTTAAATAAATTACAGCCTACCCCTATGTAGCATTAAAATTTACATTCTCAGCCCTGGCTGGTGTAGCTCAGTGGATTGAGCACGAGTTGGGAACCAAGCTGTCCCAGTTCAATTCCCAGTCAGGGCACATGCCTGGGTTGCAGGCCAGGTCCCCGTGAGGGCCATGTGAGAGGCAACCATACATTGCTGATTCTCTCCCTCTCTTTCTCCCTCCCTTCCCCTCTCTCTAAAAATAAAATAAATAAAAATCTTAAAAAAAAATTTACATTCTCGAAAAGACTTAATGTCATGGGAAACTAAAAATATATAAGATAATTGAAACTGATTATAAAAGAAAATGTTAACTATTTGGATAATTTTGACAAAGGCTGCATTAGTATCAACAATATTTTCAGTGTAAGTTTCATTGGTACTTTTAAATGTTTTTTGAGTTTTCCAAATTTCTTTCACAGGAAAGCATTTATTTATTTATTTATTCTCTCTTTTTTTCTTAACTTTTGGGTATGAGTTGAGTTAGCACAGAATTGAGTTAACCCTACATCTTATTTCATTGTATATTATCATGATCTGTTTATTTTCTTTTCCCCTTATCTTCCTTTTCCACATGCACACATAAATAAATACACATAAATAGAGGCATGTGTGTAAAAGCTCTTCATGAATTCATGTATCACACTCTTCCTTTATAATGTAATACACTACAATTTTTAAAGAAATATATATAGTCTATTTCTCTTTATTTTAATCAATAGTGGAATGATACAAAGGGTAAATTAGAAGAAGTACATAATTTAGAATGAAAGGATCAGAGTTTAAGTCATTTCTCTTCCTCTTACCAGCTGTATTGCCTTACACAAATCATTTAACTTTTCTTAACATCAATTTCCATGTTTGTAAAAAAATGTATAGGGATGATAACATCAATATTGCAGAATGTTTTTATTTTTTCCCTATTCATATCATTTTATTTTTTAAATTTATTTGATTTAATTTTACTGTAGTTTCTCCATTGCCATTTAGTCCCCTTATCCCCCTCACCCCGCAGCAATCACCACACTGTTGTCCATGCCCATGAGTCCTTTTTCCCTTTTTCCCAGTCCTTCCACCCCCTCACTACCATCTCCCCACTAGGTATCACCTTATTCTTCATCTATGAGTCTGTCCTCATTTTCCTTGTTGGTTCGGTTCATTTCATTCATTAGATTCCACATATGAGTGAAATCATATGGTATTTGTCCTTCTCTGACCAGCTTATTTCACTTAGCACAATGTTCTCTAGGTCCATCGTAATGTCGCAAAGGGTAAAGCTTTCCTCTTTTTAATGGCTGAGTAGTATTCCATTGTGTAAATGTACCACTGTTATTTAATCCACTCATCTACTGATGGACACTTGGGCTGCTTCCACATCTTGGTGATTGTAAATAATGCAGCAATGAACATAGGGGTGCTTATGTTCTTTTGAATTAGTGTTTTGGGTTCCTTCAGTTATAATCCCAGCAGTGGGATTGCTGGGTCAAAAGGCAGATGCATTTTTAATTTTTTGAGGTATCTCCACACTGTTTTTCACGGTGGCTGCACCAGCTGCATTCCTATCAACAGTGCAAAAGGGTTCTCCTTTCTCTATATCCTTGCCAGTACTTGTTGTTTATTGATTTTTGGATGATAACCATTCTGAAAGGTATGTTATGATAACTTATTCTGGTTTTAATTTGCACTTCTCTGATGATTAGTTGTGGCAGTGATTTCCACATGCGTGTAAACACACAGTCCTGAGAATTTACACGTTTTGAGCACAGCTCCATGTGATTCCCATGTAAGCAAGTGTCGATCATGTCTGTGGAATGGGAATTCTCTAATAGGAATTTGGCAAAGATGTATCTTAAAAAGTTCTGGCTTGCTGACCCCTGCATATTACTTTAACCTGGTCCTGCCTGCCACTGGACCTGAATTTACATCCTAATGCCCTGCTAATGAGTAATCTTACCCCTGTTCTGCTTAATCCTATGAATAATCAATCCAATGTAAATGTGTGCTAATGCCCCTGATAAAAACCCTGGCTGGGCAAGCGAGAGGGCTTTTTCCTGAGATGGGAGGAATTGGCCACGTGGCCCCAGTCTCTCTTTCCCCGCGTGTCTCGGTATGAGATTCATACACGCATTGGGTCACGGTCACCCACGGGTATCGGCGGGTTCGATTCCCACCCGTGTCAATTAGTGACATTAAACATCTTTTCATATGTCTATTGGCCATCTGTATGTCCTCCTAGGAGAAGTATCTATTCAGGTCCTTTACCTATTTTTTAATAGGGTTGATTTTCTTAGTGTTGGGTTTTATAAGTTCTTTATAAATTTTGGATATTAACCCCTTATCAGATGTATCAGTGCAAATGTTCTCTCCTGTGGGCTTTTTATTTTGTTGATGACTTCCTTTGATTTTCAGTTTCAAAACTTTTCAGTTTGATACAGTCCCAATTGTTTATTTTTTCTTTTGTTCCCCTTGCCTGGGGAGATATATCAGATAAAATATTGCTACAAGCAATGTCTGAGATTTTGCTGCCTATGTTTTCTTCTACAATTATGGTTTAGGGTCTAACATTTAAGTTTCTGATCAATTTTGAATTTATTCTTGTGTGTAGGTAAGAAGGTAGTCTAGTTTCATTTTTCTGCATGTATCTGTCCAATTTTCCCAATACTATTTATTGAATAAACTATCTTTAGCCCATTTTATGTACTTGCTTCCTCTGTCAAATATTAATTGACTATAAATGTGTGGGTTTATTCCTGGGCTCTCGATTCTGTTCCATTGAGCCATGTGTCTGTTTTAATGCCAGTACCATGCTGTTTTGATTACTGTGGCCTTATAATACAGTTCATATTAGGTAGCATGATACCTCCAACTTCGTTCTTCTTTCTCAGGATTGCTGTTGTTATGTAGGGCCTTTTGTGGCTCCATATAAAGTTTTGAAATATATGTTCTAGTCCTATGAAATACATCATTGGAATCTTGATAGGAATTGCATTGAATCTATAGATTGCTTTGGGTAATATAGACTTTTTAATTATGTTAATTCTTCCTATCCATGATCACAATATGGTATGTGCTTCCACTTATTTGTATCTTCTTCCATTTCTTTCTTCAGTGTCTTATAATTTTCTGAGTATAGGCCTTTTACATTGTTGGTTAGGTTTATTCCTAGGTATTATATTCTTTTTGAGTCAATTGTGAATGGGATTGTTTTCTTGATTTGCCTTTCTGTTAGCTCATTATTGGCATATAAAATTGCAACTGATTACTGGATATTCATTTTGTATCCTGTTACTTTGCTGAATTCATTTATCAGTTCTAATAGTTTCTCTGTGGAATCTTTGGAATTTTCTATATACAGTATCATGCCATCTGCAAATAATAACAGATTTATTTCTTCCTTTCTAAATTGGATGCCTTTTATTTCTTCTTGTTGTCTGATTGCTGTAGCCAGGACTTCCAGTACTATGTTGAATAAGAGAATTGAAAGTGGGCATCCCTGTCTTGTTCATGATCTTAAGGGGAATGCTTGTAGTTTTTGCCTGTTGAGTTGAGGCTGGCAATGGGTTTGTCATATATGGACTTTATTATGTTTAGGCATGTTCTCTTTAATCCAACTTTGCTGAGAGTTTTGATCATAAATGGGTGCTGGATTTTATCAAATGCTTTTTCTACATCTATTGATATGATCATGTGGTTTTTATCCTTAATTTTGTTTAGGTGGTAAATCACATTTTTTGATTTGCAAATGTTGTACTAATCTTGCATTCCTCGAATAAATCCCACTTGATCACAGTGTATGATCTTTTTGATGCATTGGTGTAGTAGGTTTGCTAATATTTTGTTGAGGGTTTTAGCATCTATGTTTATCAGGGATATTGGCCTATAATTTTCTTTCTTTGTAGTGTCTTTATCTGGTATTGAAATTAGGATAATTAGGATAAAATGAGTTTGGGAGCCTTCCCTCCTCTTGAATTTTATGAAATAATTTGAGAAGGACAGGTGTTAGTTCTTCTCGGAATGTTCAGAGCTTTTGTTTGTTAGGAGTGTTTTGATTACTGCTTCAATTTCACTAGATGTAATCTGCCTATTCAGAGTCTCTGAATCTACTTTTTTTCTTTTTTCCACTTTTTTTATTGTTGTTCAAGTATAGTTGTCTCCATTTTTCCCCCATAATGTCTCCCCCTACCCCAGCCATCCCTACTTTCCCCCCTTGATCCTACCCTGCTTTGGTTTTGTCCATGTGTCCTTTATACATGTTCCTGAAAACCCTTCCCCCATTCCTCCCACTATCTTCTCCCACCTCCCCCCTTATGGGGCAGAGTAATTCCTTTGGGTGGGGTTATTGCTTCCCCTCAGGCTAATGCCATTTGGAGAGGAGTGCTCTGCCTGAGAAAGATGGCTTCTGCAGTATGGGGAATGACTCAGCACAGGGATCCTGGCTGCCATTCCTTCAGTTTTCTCCCCAGAGCCACTGACCCTAGGCTCCTCAAGCATCTCTGGTTCACTCTGCCCTCTCTCTGTCCAGAGTAAATGGCTGAAAACAAAATTTTGTGTTGGCCCTTTAAGAGGCTCTCTGCATCTCCCACTCATCTCTCCCCTGCAGACAGAAATCCTGCTGCTTTGCACAGCTGGGCATTATCTGGGTTCCTTTCCACCTCTGGTGCTATAGGCCGGGGAGACTAGCTTGGGGTTTAGACCCCATACATTTCAGAATGATCCCCCTGGCTTCTGAAATATCCCTCTGGAACTTCAGTAGCCACCCTCGTTAGCCCATCCAGCCATCTCACATCTCTTCTGCACTCACTACCTGTCTCATGGTGAAGTGATCTCCTCTGTCTGTCCTTGGTTATAAGGTTTCTCTCCAGCTACTGTTCAGTTGGTTATTCAGGATGATTTCTCTACAATTTAGTTGTAATTCCAGACTTGGTCTTGGAAGGAGGTTAGTATAGCTTCCACTTACTCCTCTACCATCTTGGATCTCTCATCACAGAATGTTTTTAATGACTAAATGACGTACAGCTGCTAAGCATCAAATACAATGAATGTCACATTGTAGGTATTCAGTAGGATTTCTAAAGATGCAATTTAATCCTATATTCACAATATAGAATGTGATTATATAACCTAGATTTCTTTCATGATAAATGGCCTTTCTTTCTATCCTGCAATATTAGTAAAATGTTCTGGGGGAAAAAACAAACAAACATTCATTATCAGACAAGAAAACAAAAGATAGAAGCAGTGTGTCTCATGTGTCTCAAACAACAACTAAATTTTGTATTTCTTTGAGACCAGAGCACTCATATACACTTGTATGGTTTTTTGTTTGTTTTATGAGCTAGAATCAAAGAATTACATTCTCCAGAATCAGCCCTCAATTTAGTACACAAATGATATTGAATTACATCCCTATTACTTTAATGCTTGTTTTGAGATAAACGTATTCCACTCCGTTCTACTCTTTTGCCTTTACTACAGATAGATTTTGATCCATTGAAGAGTTGAACATTACTCAAGAAAATATTATATACAAATATTTAATTGAGACACAAAAATTTTGCATAGTTTTAAAAACACTTTTTGAAGAAGGGATATGGATTATGAATATCAGTGAGTCAGCTCTACATACATGAGTAGACTGTTTTTTTACCCACACACATATGTTTACAGCTGTTCACATGAAAAGTAACACAATACTTAATAAACAATACTACAAGAATATAGTATGTTTTGAGGCTCAGAACTGTAAACCTACTTTGCCCTACCCCGTACTGTAATGACTTACATCTTTATTACGTCTTTTAGCCAAATTATTACATCTTTATTAGTCATGACATTCTACCCTTAGTACTTTATTTTGTAGGCTAATAATGATTCTGCTTTTAAAAGCAAACCTTCTCAAGAAGAGCATCGTATTATATTACTCATAGACAACTATGCCTGAATTTTTCAGCTTGCTAACTAGAATTCACAAGCAGTCTGAGATAAAGAAGTGTCCTGAATCCTTGGTAGGCAGGGAAGCAGACAAGGTGGAGGATGGCCAAGGGGAAGATAAAAATAGAAGGCAGGTATGATATGCCAAAATAATATTTCCTTATTTCCTAGATTTGGGAGCCAGCCAACATCTTCACCCTTGTCATGACCAATCTTATGATTTAGGGTATAGTATGTTTATCAAAAGATACCTTTTTTTCTATAGAAGTATGTTTTACAGAGAATTATAGACATCATCAATTTTAGTCTCATTTTGGTTTCAGGATTTCTGAACCATCAATAATAATTTCTCCACTTATTTCAGTTTATTTCAATCCTTTTGATATATCAAAGGCTAGTTCTGGTCTATTTTGCCTATAAGGTTTTATCTTGTCATGTGGCAAAGCATTTCCACATACTATGAAACATAATTTGACATTGACCTGTGAAACAATAAAAAATATCTAATATTTATATTATTGAAGCTCCAGGAGAAGAAGAGAGTCTAGTGTGAAGAAGAAGAGGAAAAAGGAGGAGGAGGAGGAAAGGAAATAATGGCTGAAGTAATCTTACACATTAAAGACAGTTCAAAAAAGAAAGTCCTTAATGGGTAAATCAAAGAAGTCTATACTCAGACACATGACTATCAAAATGGTGAAAACCAAAGACAAAGAAAAAAATCTTGAAATCATCCAGAGAAGATGACATATTGCCTCGAAAGAAATAATGACACAAGTGTCAGCGGATTTCTCGTCTGAAACCATGGAAGCCAGGAGATGGTAAAACATTTGTCACACGCTGAAAGAAAATAACTGTCAACCCAAATTTCTGTATCAAAAGAAAATATCCTTCAGGACTGAAGGCGAAATAAAGACATTTCCAGATGAAGAAAAACACAAGACTTACACTGAAAGAAATATTAAAGGAAGTTCTTCAGGTAGAAGAACACTTTGGATGGAATTTCAGAAACCAAGGGAATAACTGAAAAGATAAATTGACCAATCCATAATTATAGTTTGAGACTTCAACACTCCTTTCTCACTCATCAATACAGCAAACAGATAAAAAGCAGCATGGCTATAAAGGACAAGAAAAACACCACCAACCAAATAGATCTTATTGGCATTTACAGAACTCTCCATACGACAAGAGAGTGCGTATTCCTTTTAAGTACACACAGCACAGTTATCAAGATAAATCATATCCTGGGTTACAGAACAAATCTTAATGAATTTAATGAATTGAAATCATGCAAAGTTTGTTCTCTGGCCAAAATGAAATTGAACTAGCATTAAATCACAAAAATATGTGAACAAAATTCTCAAATCATGGGGAATGAAACTAAGGACAAGAGGAGTTTTTAAGGAAAATAAGAACATATTTGAATTAAAGGAAAATGAGAATATAACATCAAAACTTATTGAATGCAGCTGAAGCAGTTCTTAGAGGGAAATATGTAATTTTAAATAATAGAACTATAAAATAAGAAAGGTCCCAGTCAATAGTTTACTTTTTCACTTTAAGAAACCAAAAACAAAAATACCCATAACGAGGGGAAAAAATAGTAAGAAAACAGCATAAATCAATGAAGTCGATATCAGGAAAACAATAGAGAAAATTAATGAAATCCACCCCTGTTGTGATGGTAAATTTTTTTTTCAGCTTGGCTGGGCCATAGAATCCAGATGTTTGGTCAAACATTGTTCAAGGTGTTTCTGGATGAGATTTACATTTAAATGTATAAACTCTGAGTAAAGTAGATTGCCCTCCATAATGAGATTGAGTCTCCTCCAGTCAGGTGAAGGTTTACACTGAACACAAAGCTGACCTCCCCTGGCCAAGAAAAATTCTCCAGTGGCTGCCTTAAGGCTTCATTGGCAACATTGGCTTTTCTAGCAGATTATCTTGGACTCAAACTGCAACTCTTTCCTGAGCTAACTACCATATTAACAGAAAAAATATTAATCTTTGAATCATAGCATCACTGATTTAGATAATACCTAAATGTTTGTTAGTCCAACCACACCTGATCCATTAAAATTTTACACAGCATCTCTCCTACTGGGTCATCAGACTTCTAAAGAATCGCCTCCACAGGGCAAGTTTTATATAACGGAAGCAACCTCCATTTTAGAAACAGATAGAACTGTGTTCAATTCACGGCTTTGCCAATAAGTAGCCATAATCATGGTCATCGCTTTAATCCTTTAGATCTTGACTTCATCTCTCAAATGGAAATACTTTATAGAGATCTTGTAAAAATGAGAAATGATTATTGTAAAGCACTTGACATGTTGTAGACAATAAATATTATACATTAATATACAGTTCACATTGGTGGTACAGAAATAAAGTCAGGTGACTTTCAATATTTTTTCTTTACTACATTCAATGATATGAATTTATGTTCTGCCCATTTTTCTTTGACAGTAGGACACCTAGAACAATTCCTAACACACAAACGTGTCTAATAGTTTTGTTGTTATCTCAATGAAAAACAGCTTGCGTCAGTTGTTCTCAACCTCTTGGTCTCATTATCTCTTTATACTGTAAAAATTATTGAGGACTCCAAAGAGCTTTTGTTTATTTTGGTCATATATCTATATTTACTGTATTATAGGTTTAAAGCAAATATTAGTTCAATTAATAATAAAAATAAAAGCACTACTAATTAACATTAATAATAAACTTCCCAAAGCAAAACAATAAATTAGTGAGGATAATGGTGTTGTTTTATATTTTTGCAAACCTCTTTAATGGTGTTTGGTTTAATAGAAGTTAACTAGATTTTCATGACAGCTTTAGCATACCATCAATTACAATATGTAGGTTTAGTTGAAATATGAAGAAAACCCAGCTTTGCAAAGATCTGATTTGGAAAGACACTCATCTCAATAGCATTTTCAGGTAATGACAAATATTCTTATTTGATACTACACCAAAACACAAGTAGAAGGTAGTTTTTTCAGATATTTACAATGTGGAATCTGAAACCATGCCAATGAATTCTGTTCCAATAAATTCCATTAGTCTATCTGTAGTCTGAATGAATCTTTTATTCAAATATGATTTGGTAACATCATACATGAATCCTTTGGAATATACTGGTTCAGTGGTTTATGTGGGCCTTCCACATGTGAACACATTTCATTATATAATACCATCAATAGATCACATTTGTTAATATCATTTAGCTTAGCAATAAGTTTTATTTAAGTATTGTAACATTGCCAAGCTCCTGGGTAAATACAAGTTTGCCAAAATTCTAATTTTTGCTAGAAAGCTCAAATTTTATTATCAGCAACAAATACTGTCAGTTATTTTCCTTAAAGTGACAGGCATTCATTTTGGAGAAAATGCCTGCAAATACCTGCATCTGAATAACCATTGTGGTTCCACGGAAAAAAAAAGAAAACACATTACTCAATCACACAGGTGCTTTTCCTTGAGGCAACCACTGCACTTGGGGGTGCAGAACTGCTCTACTGTGTGCTTCCCATTTTGTCATTCAAAATATTAAAAATTAAGTACTCAAGAATCAATATTTAATAAAGTTATTTTATACTACATGATTAAGGATATTCTTAGGTGAAATTGGCATTTAAAAAAAAATGTTTGTTATGATAAAAAGCTACCAGGACAGCTGGGTGCCACAACTGTAGGAGTAATTTTGCCTCCAATAACCCTCTAAGCTAGTTATCATCTCATAAATCATTATTTTGAAATTCTAAAATTTGCCTTTTGCTTTTTAAAAAAATGTTATAGTTTATCCTGGAATTTCAAAATAATAATTTTTTTTTAGATGATAAGGTTAAATGAGGTGATGGAAGGAATAACTGCAGACAGCCAATAACAGCAAAGTCAAGTCACTGAGAACAAACTGAGTTAATCGCTGAAAAAGTATATAATTATACCCTAAGTCTCCAGGAAAATTCAAAACGCACAAGCACATATCCAATCAGCTATCAAAATGAGAAAGTCATCACACTTCAGGAGCCCCTGGAAAATTCCACTGTACCTTCTTAAGAGAATAAGAGTGAAAAAGGCAAATAACCTCTTAGCATCACTATGAAAATAGTTTTAACTGCATTTAAATCCTTCCTTAAAGGGTCTCAGAGACTTCTAGAAGCTCCCAGTTCTTACTTGCAGAACGGCTTGCCGGCCGACATCTCCTTGGTGGTACAGAAAATGCTGCATTACATTGAGCTAAGATAGGCTTCCAGGTCCTACGTTTCCCCTTTCGTCATGGTCAGAAATCCCGTGCTATTCATTTCAAATCCACATTCAAACTGAAAGATCCCTTTGGTCCACCCGAAAGAACTCTACATTCCAACCCTCTTTCAACACAGAAGCCAGATGAGATAAAGTCACCGGGGCCAACAGAGACCAGAAGTAAAGCACCACTCAGACTTCCACCGCAACGGTTCCCAAAGCGCTTCAGCAGGCCACCTCCCCAGGCCCCTTCGTCTATCATTGTACGTCTCTTTGTGTTCCTTTTCTGAGGTTTTTGTTTTTTGCTTAATGTTGCTGGGCATTCTGTCCTCATGTTCCTTGTCACACAAGTGAAGGAAATGTTTCATCTGATACGAAGCCACATGTCAGCACCTGTTCTCTAGGTTGATTTGTTCATTATTTCCATTTCTCTTTTCCAGTCCTGCAGGGCCTTTTTCTGTCAGCAGCGACAACAGCACATCTGTACTCTCTGTGCCTGCTATTCTTTTTCACGAATGTCAAACCCAGGGTCTGATGAGTGCCCTCGAGGCTCAGCCTATCACTTAAGGAGTGCTTCTGTTTGGATGTCCAATTTTTTGGTTAACTGAACTTGTGGCTAAGCCTTGCTGAAATATAAAATTTGACTTTATTTATATGGGTGGATAATCTAATTTGGAAAGGGAGGTAACTGTTTACCATACAAAAGACAGTTATTTCTTACTATGCAGAAAGTCATCTTGGTTGAGGTGCTAGCACTTAAACATCAACCTACTTCCGTGCCATCCAATTCAACGTAACAGCCATATATTGATATCCGCCAGTGATGAGCACTGTGTACACGTGGGCTGAAATCCTTGGGGAATAAACAAATGATGAAATGTGAAGACACGGGTGACACAGAGAGACTGGAGCTCTTGGCTAGGGTAGGTGATGTTAGGCGTTTTGGGCACATTAGTAAGCACAGTTCATCTAGGTTTGTTTTTTTTTTTTTATCCTGCTGGTTGCTGGCAGTTTATATTGTATTACGCAGATGATTGTTTACAGTTATGCGGATGGCCTTAAACTCAAATAGCCTGAGTAAGTGGCTTTAAGCCTCGGGTTTCGGGAGACACGTAGGATTTTTACCGTGGTATATAACCGCAGCACGTGGTGTATTGCTCAGCTCAGTGCTGTTCTGATGGTGGGAAGGAGGCAGATGCAGATCTTAGGAAAGGCTGTGAGGGCCTTAGTGTGCGGCCAGTTGGAGCTGAGTTCGTACTACACACTATGGCTTAGCTTGGTATTATAGGCAAAGGCAGAATAGGAATGAAATCACAAAATGAGGATGAGGAAACACGCATGAGGAAACATCAGACAAACTAAAACTGAGGGACATTCTAAAAAACATAGGGCTTCTAGTCTAAAAACATCAATGTTATAAAAAAAAAACAATTGAGCATATTTACCAGAATAAAAGATATTAGATATATGATAACTTACTATATAGTGCTTGATCTTGGAATGGATCTTGTACTGGTAGAAAAAATGTCTACAAAAAATAATTTTGGTATAATTAAAAGATTTGAGTATGGACTACTAGTATATTAAATAATAGTATTAGATGCTAAGTTTCCTGAATTTGATTATTATGTAAGAGAATGCCCTTGTTGTTGGGAGATACATCATCTATACTGAAGTTTTTACAAGTAAAAGGTTGTGAATTTTACACTTATTTCTCAGATGGTTCTTCAAATAAAATAATGTATATATTATATATTTATATAGTCTATTAAATGTTACATGTATCTATAGTACGTACATAATATAGATCCACATAGATGTATATAAATGTGTAAGATGTAATATAAGTGTGTATGTGTGTATATGTGAAGAGAGAGAAGAGAGGAGAAAAAATGTGGCAATGTATTAACAATAGGTGAACCTAAAGTGTGTGTGTGTGTGTATGTTCTTTGTTACATTTTTGTGCTATTTTTATAGGTTTGAATTTTTTTCTTAGATTTGAGTTTCTTAAAAATAAATAGAGTAACTAAAAAGCAATCTTCCCCCTACCTACCCCCTGACACTCACCTCAGAATGGCCTACTCGTCAGGGAGAATTGTGGAAAAGTAATTGCTACTTTTACTCCTTCCCTAAATCAGATATCTGGCCACAAGATCCAGACTCAACACTATAAAAAGCAGGTGAGATTCCCCTGCTGTAGAGCCTTTTTGAGGTTTTAGCTCTAAATCTTTAGTGCCAGCTGTGGTAGGTAGAACTATAACAACTTTACCAATTCAAGAACCCCTCATCGGCATATGATTACAACATACAATGGATTTTGCTCATTACACAAGTTCTGAACTTGATTCCAGACAACCAAAGTAGCACATTCTCAAATGAGTGAAGGATTTTGATCATAAACAAATAAAAAATAAATGGGGTGCCTAACTTTAAAGAATATATTTTATTTGGTTAATGTAGAGAAACAAATAAAAAATTATGCAAATCCAGAGGACCACACAGTATTTAAATGAACTTGTTTTCTAAGAATCTCAATTGCCTAGAAAATCAGAGCAGAACTGGCATATTTAAAAATATCCTTCAGTCTTTTAAGGAGAAATAAAGCAAATGAACATAAATGTGTAAATGATGAAGAACAAATGAAGACGCACTTAGTAAGCTGGAAGAAGAAATACATTTCTTGAAGAGAAATGAGAAAGATATCAGAGGTCACATTACTTACAGATTAAAAAGTAAATGAGATCCTAAAGATGAAAAGGATAAAAGAAAGGGAATCACCCAGATCTACTTATTCTTACAGAGGGTGTTAGAAAAAGGGAGATGTTATAATCAGGAAAGAGGAATAGTGTACAAAATAACCAACAAAAGAAAGATGTGAATTCTCAGGCAGCAGACAGGCCCTGGTGAAAGGAGGTTCCAGAAAGCTGTTGAGGAATGCCCTCTTACAGCTGCCGTTGGAGATTTCACAGTAAGAGCAGTAATACCTCCCACCCCCACAACTAAACTAGAAAGTTGCATCTTGTATAGATAGGTTGAGACGAAAAGATCAGAAAGTCTCATAAAAACACAGATTTTAAGAACTGTTGGTGAGCTTCAGGGTGACACCCATATAGTCACTGAGTGTGTCCTGAGAAACTTTTCCTCATCCCCAGATTTTGAATTTTTACTTTGAAGGTAGACACTGCTAAAATAAGAGAGATTAAAGGGGAGGTTAAGAGAGGAACAATAATAAACTGAGTTCAACCCTGGACAAAATATTGGTCCAATGGGATAGCAATCCCTGGGTAAAATTATCCAGCTCAGGGAGCTAACCCTGACAAGATTGATTTCTTCACTAGTTGCTTTGTTATGCCCAGAATTCACTGACTCACTACTAGCAGAGAGAACTGAAACATCCAAAAAATGGGGAAGAAATGACTTGATGAGTAAAAGGACGAGGTGATGAGCAGCACTAGGTCCTGGGGAAACAGACTTTGGAAAAATCAACAGCAGATTTTCTCCTAGAATCCCCCGAGGATGACTATCTGAAAGAAACAAATGTGAAGACCGGAGGTATCTTCCCAAAGAAGCGGGTTCTCAAGTGTGAGCAATTCCGTAGCAAGACTGTCAATAACCACCATAGCTCGGAAATGAAAATGCCTGCTCAAATGTAATAAGGAAGCTGTCACGGCACAGAGTCTATAGTCATTTCACTGCTGATGCCAGGAACACGGGGCCAAAGGTAAAATGAAAATTAAGAAGTTCTGAACACGCTGGTGAAAAAATAAAGACACCTCAAAATAAGCGAGTTGGGACTGTGACCATAGCAATTACGAAGCTGCATAAAAGAAGGTAGCAACATTTCAGACACTATTCTCCTCCAGCAGAGGACAGTCATAGGAAGGTTTTCATACCTCTGGTAATTCACATCATTCTATAATTACTCTCCACATGGAAGATTCCTCCCCACTGAAACTTTATTCTAGTTTGTGCTATCAGGACAACCAGCCTAAACCACCAATCATCCTGAAGTCTCTTCACCTCAGATAACTTCAAGTTTCTGCTTTAGATCGATTCTGAGAATATTGTTTTGATTCTAGAAGTAGGGATAAACTTTTACCTATCTGAAAGACTGAGACTGCTGTAGCAAAATTTTATTTTAGAGGTTTCTGCTTCTGGATATAATTGAATAACTACTGGACTCGCTCTCCCACTGTGAACATCTAAGAGACTGGACAAGATACAGGAAATGACAGTTATCAGATATTCAGTAAGAAGCAGGATAGGACTGTGATCCCTGAATAAGGGAACTGTATGAGGGAAGACCCACAGTCGCCCTGGCTTTCTGTCTGCAGGTACTGGTTGTCCGACAGCTTGTGGAGACAGAGCCCACGCAAAGCCGGGTAGTCTTATTAAGCTGATGAAGAAGAGACCAGAGTTGGGGGATGCTGAGGCAGATAGAACATGTGGGTCATGATACTGGAAGACCACAAACCTACATTGCTGCTCTAATGTCTTGGCCAAATACTAAATTGAAGATTAGCTGGGACAATCTCCTTGGGTTCTGGCTGAGAACAACTACTCAGGAAATGCAAGTTGTATGGAAATTCTTGAGATTGTATAGTGCAAAGAAAAGTAGGAGTTGCAACTGGAATAGAGACCTCAGTGAACACCTCAAATGGTTATGCCAAAAAAAAAAAAAAAAAGTAGGGCTACTCTGGTCCTAGGGTGAGGGTTTCCTGTGATACACCCTAGAAAAATTTAAAAACATGCCTCAAAAGGATCAAGCTGATCTAGTAGATTAACTGTCTGCCAGGAAAAACACAGCATTCTTTAAAGAAACATAACATAATCAAATTACTTATATCATACTATCAACATCATACAGCAAGCAGTAAAAAATTACTGTTCATGCAAAAAAGCAGGAATATGTTACCTATAATCAAAAAAAGTAACATTTGATGGAAACAGACGCAGACCTAACAAAAATGTTGGAATTAACAAATAATGACTTTAAGAGAGCTTTTATAAATATTTCAATAAAAGGATAAGCAAAGTAAGTGAAAAGGTGGGAAATTTCAGAAAATATACTTACATCATAAAAAAATAGAAATTCTACAATTGAAGAACACAATATTTAAATTAAAAATTCAAAAGATTAGCTTTATAACTGATTGGGCAATAGAAATGGAGGGTCTGTAAAATGTAAAGACAATAAAATATAAATGATCTAAAATGAAGCACAATGAGAAAAAAGCTGAGATAAAATTAACAGCAATCTCAAGGAGGTTGACATAATGAACTTGGGTTTCCAGAAGAAACATAGATTGCTACACAAAAAGTATTTGAAGAAATAATCACCACTAATACATTTTAAGAAAGAATATTAAACTGAAGATATGTAAGAAGCTCACTGAATCCCAAGCAGGATAAATAGAAATAAGTACCCTATGTTTCAGAAATTCTATTTTGAAGTGTTTATCCAAGGGAAATGAAGGCATGTGTCAACAAATACACGTGTATAAATAAGAAAGCTCATATTAGGTTTATTCATAATAGTCAATCCTGTAAATAATCCAAATGCCTATATAAAGGAGAACGCGTTGACAAAATTACAATATATTTATAGACTGATATACTAGCCACCAGCTAAAGATATCAGCTACTTAAAATATGCAACAGTGTAGCTGAATCTCCAAGACATTGTGCTGAGAGAATAGAGCCATACCTAAAAGCATACACACTATTTAATTCCTTTTATGTGAAGTTCTAGAATAGGCAAAACTAAATTATGGTGAAATAAATCAGAATACTGGTTGCTTTTGCAAAGGGGAGGGTATGATTGACTGGGATGGAGGATAAAGGAATTTTTGGAAGTGGTGGTAATATCTATTACCTGATTAGGATGTAGTTTACCTGGATGGTTCAAAACTTATAAAGTAATAATAATGTCTAAGATCAGTGTATTTCAATGTATGTATATTTCAATGAAATACTTTTAAGAATTTCAGTAAGATGTTGGATAATGTCTTCTGAACAAAACTGTTATATATAAACTATATTGTTACTGTCAGGTAGATTTGTAGCTAATTAAATATAAAAACATATTGAGTAATATATTGGGGTCTTGCTGAAGCAAGGATTGTAGTGATTTGCCCAAAAGTTCTGTTCTAATTGTTTTCTCCATATTTTAACCGTGTTTTGAATTGATACATTGAATGTTTCTCTTATTATCTGAGCTACCCACAGCTGAGAAATTTAGCTTGCATGTTGGATGATACAATTAAGACAGGAAAGGTTATTACGTGACTGAAATAAATACAAGGAAATTTTGGAGAGATAGGTCTTGCATTTAAAGGAAAAATAAATAATCAATTACCTAAGTAAGTAAATGATGGTAGGATCACAACTTCATGCTATTCATCTAGAGTATTCATCTTGATAAAGACTATTTAATTGGCTACATATTACAAGGAAACAAATTATATATATTGAATGATTGAATATTCGTTCTGTGAGTAAAGAAAAATATAGAAAGGACCACACTGCCAGTACTAAGATCTTGGTAGGCAAAAGATATTATAAAACAGTTTTGTACATCCCTGACTGGTATGGCTCAGTGGGTTGGGCAACATCCTGCAAACCAAAAGGTTGCCAGTCCGTTCCTGGTCAGGGCACATACCTGGGTTGAGGGCCAGGTCCCAGTTGGGGGATTGCAACTGATTGTGATGTTTCTCTTCCTCCCTTCCCCACTCTCTAAAAATAAATAATAAAATCTTTTAAAAACTAGTGTGTAAGGCTAGGTAAGCCTACATTGGCTGAAAATCTTCTTGGGAAATATTCTCCTTTTGTGGATCGCATCTACAAACCATCAATATCTAAAACTTGGTTTGGAAGCTGTGATTTGTCATTGTAAAAGCAGCTCAAACTTAAGTTTGATGAGTATTCAAAGATCAGGCTTAATAAAAGAACATCAGTGATGCATAGAAATAATTTTAGATCTTAATCAAAAGGGTTTTTTTAAGGCTTTTAGAGAAGCCAGATTCCAGAGATAGACTTGATAAACTAACAAAGTCAAGTCTCTGAGAGGATTTAAAAAGGGACTTAGTGCATCAGTCCCATGCTGTTTGCTCTACCTGCGGTTGCCAAGGTAACAAAAAATTTGGGATTCCCAGAATTTTTTTCTACACCAGCATCAGGAATAACAAAATTAGCCAATTGCCTGCCTGTCAGTGTGTCCACATAAATCTCTAGATGCTAATCTCAACAAAAATAAACAAATAAAGTTTTATTGTGTTTCTCCCTAGGCAAGCATATGTGCGTTTACTCGTAAATAAATCAGCGGCTGCTTTCCTGTTTAACATCTCTATTTGTCTCTAAATTATACCAGGGACTTATCTGCCATTTGCTTTATCACTGGCTATTGTTTGAGACCTGTCCTTGATATAAAGTTGATAGCTGAAAAAAATTTCCCAGTAGTTTAAAGATGTCACTCCTTGTCTTAGCTCTTACCTAGTTTCTGATGAGAAGCCTCCTAAAATCCATATCTTTTTTTTTAATTTTTTTCTAAAATCCATATCTTTATTTCACTATCTGTAATAATCTCTTTTTCTGTGTCTACATTTACTGTTTTCCCTCTTTTAGTTACCAGAACTTTACATGTGCTGTATTAGATGTGCTATCTTTGTTACTTGTTTTTCTTGTGTTTCTCTGAACATTTTTTAATTGTTATTCTACTACAGTTGTCCCAATTTACCCCCTTTGCCTTCCCCCACTCAGCCCAACCCCAACTCCCCACACCCACTGTTGTCCACGTCCATGGGTCATTCATGCATGTTCTTTGACCCTGAGTATCTTAATTCTGCAGCTTTATAGCATTAGTTTTGGAAAATTCTTGGTCATTTTCCCTTCAAATATTTTTTCTGCTATGTTCTCTCTCTTTAGTTCCTCTGGAACTGCAATTATATGACTATTAAATCATTCAATATTGTTCCAGAGCTGGTGGGTATTTGCTCTGTTTTTGTTTTCCTCCACTGCTTTTCTCTTTGTGGTTCAGCTTCAGTATTTCCTCTTCATTCATATTTGGGCTCACTGGTTCCTACCTCAGCTGTGTTGAATCTAGTGATGAGCCAGGTAAATGTATTCTTCATCTTTTATTCCAGTTTTTTTTTTTTTTAATTTCTAGCATTTCCACTTGATCTTTTTATAGTTTCATCTCTCTGCTGAAAATACCCTTCTCTATGCATGGTATCAACCTTGTGCTGTAAATGTTTCAAGATATTAAACCTAGTTGTTTTAAAGTCAGTATCTGATAGTTTCAACATCTGAGTCACCTGTAAATATAGTCGTATTGATTGTATTTTCTCTTGACAATAGGTTGGGGAGTATGTGTTTGTCCCTGCGTCTTGCACATTTTTATAGTATTGAATACCAGGCATATTGTGGAGAGATTGAGGTAAATAGAATTTGTGCTTGAAAATGGGCCTGCCTCTGATTGGGCGGTGAGTATTGGGAGCGGAGTCCATGTAGTCAGGGGCTGGGCTGGATTTGGGCTTTGGCGTTCTTATGACTCCATGCCAGGAGCCACAAACATCAAATTCCTGTTAGGTTCTGTCTCTGTTTGAATTCCACCTTCAGTCTTCTGCCATCCCAATATGCTTACAGCATATAGGGGACTTCCTCACACTTTTTCCCTTTCTCTGTATCAGGCTGCTATTTCTTGTTCCTTAACGCTTCCTTCGCTGGTGGTAGGGAGGTTCTTTGTTGCCTGGTCCAGCTCAGTGTAGGTAGGATCTGTGTGCCTGGGCTTTGTGGGTGTGGCTTCCTCAGTGTTCATGCCCCTCCCTATCTGGCATCCAAACTCTGACTAGTATCTGTGATGGGTCATGTGCAGGTGGCAGAGTTTTGCTCCTCTCCTTGTGGTAGGAAATCTCTAATAATTCTATAGCATTTGGGGCAAAGGGCTCTTGCCTACCACTTTCCCATGAGTAGAGGTGCTTTCCCACACTTCCTTCAGCAGCAGCGGGCCTTGGTGGTGGCAGGGATTGATGCCCTTCCCCTACCTAAGGCTTTTTCTTATTTGAGAAAAGAGTCTCAGGAGATGGGGCTTTAAGCCTTTCCTGCAGTGGTGGAAGATCCCATCCTACACACTACCACTGATGGGGACGCTCTCTCAGGACTCCTGAGTTGCTCCTAACCTACGAGTAAACACATTTTTTTTTTAATCTAGGCCTCTCAGTGATACTATACAGTCATGGCCCCCATAATAAGGGGGGGGGGGGCATTCTGAGAAATACATCCTTAGGCAATTTGATTGTTGCATGATCATCATCAGGCAAAATGATAAAAACCTAGCCCAATACATACCTTGACTATGTGGCACAGCACCGTCCTGTACACAGTCTGTTGTCGGCAAGAACATCGTTACAGGGATATGACCAGACAATAATACCAGCCCACACTTGGCTCTTAGCAATCCATTAAAATTTTAGCAGATTTCTTCTTACCTACTTGTAAGACCACCACATCTTTCCCCTATTGTCTGCCACTGGTGATCCAGACCGAGGGTCATAAATAATTGGTACTGTTGAAATATAACTCTATTACCTTACTTTAGATAGTTTTGTGGTCATTAGTAGCAGCAGTAAAACTAAGCTTTTTTTTTAAACACAGAATTCTTACAAAAACCATGAAAGAATTCCTTCTTTCATTTGTAGCAATGAAGTGACATTTGTATTTCTGGAAAAGGTGCACAGATTTCTTGGTGTGAGATCTTTGAGAACAATACCTCACAGTTATATTTTTGTTATGCTCATTTTTATGTAAGAAAGAGGAAAAATAATCATTTGAATAGCAAATGTCTGAAAACCTAAGATCTAGATAGTAAAAATCATCCAAGTTCTTCCAGAATAATTACATTCGATGAGCAAATAATGGAGGATTTGAACTCACATAGGAAAGAAAGGGTTAGCAGCAAGCCTACAATGTCTGTGAAATATTTTCTTTCTCTACCAGAGACTCCTGGGAAAGAAAAAGTTGCCCTGGTCAAAGTTCCTTCCAAACTCACTAGCAGAAAGATAATAGAGTCCTGAGATGTGAAATGCTTTTAGCAGAATATATTTGCTATGTCTAGGTTGCTTAATTGTACATGCCCTAGGAATTCATAGACACCTGAGACATGGCTCACTGGAAACTAGCACATAAACTATATTGAAGGACAGAAAGGAATCATAACCAAAATAGTTCCTATTATAATAAGTGATGTCCTGCACATATTGCTTAGAACATCACATATTTGATCAAAACCAAAATAGGTCCTAATGGACCTAGGGAGCTGCATGGGTCATCTCGAACCCTTCCAAGAGAGAAGATATGCATTGCCTGGGTTTTCTATCACTCGTATATTTTGAATTGCTGTTGAGGGAGATACATGATTCCTGTGAGTCAGATTTGACAATTTAAACCATTTTTAAAAAAATCTCAAAAGCTACTTCTAATCTTAAGTACATACATGTCCCCTGCGCGATAATACCTGTTTCTGCCTGGTACGTGATCAAAGTCTAAACAAGAACCACCGAGACAGATTCAGAATTCATGCTATTTTACCACACAAATTTTTTAACCACATTTAGGAAGTCTTCATTTGCTGTGCTTTAAAATTCCACTGTGTAATAATGATGCTATGGCATGTGGTAGAAATTCCAGGGAACCAAAAATCTCTGTGCAACATATGCACATACAACTACAAATAAATGTTTCATGTTCTTCAAAAGGCTGGAGAACAACGAATATCAAATTAACAATAGGATTTTCCTTGGATATAAGGAATCGGTATTTGTCTATTTGTTGACAGATCATTAACTTGCCTTTAATAATAGCAGTGACAGAAAATGAGTCTATGCAATAGGCATTGTGTTAGGTACTCATTCTTTATGATGTTATTATACCAAAGATAAATAGACACAAGAAAAAATAATTTCTTTGGAACGTTACTCAGGGCTCAACCTCTACGTAATCAGTGCTAGCCTTAGACCATCTAGGTCCTATTTCATGGTCCTCCACAATTTTGATATTATGCAGGCCTTCATCAGGATTGCTCAGTCTGGGCCAGACCGAGTCTGCAGACTAAGGTTGTCCACTTTATGGAGCGGAGGAAGGGATTACCTAGAGCAAGTACTGATCACAAAACCAAAGCAAATGAGACTTGATTAAGTAATGTGGAACTCAAATTAATATCTATCTCTCTATATTTTACATTTTTATAAATAGCACTGCTTGCTTTTCATACCCATTGGTCTATATTTCTTTGATTTATCAATGTACCTAAAAAAAATGAGTTTTTCTTTTTTAATTACCCTGTATCTTTGGTTTGAATATTGGAGTTTTCAAATTCAATTTCAAATTCAAATTCAATTAATTACCAAAATATTTGGTCTGAACATATAGTTCTCATTATTAAAGAAATTATATTTTAGTACTGGCTAGTGAAGCGCAGTGGATTGAGCGTGGGCTGCGAACCAAGGGGTTGCCTGTTTGGTTCCCAGTCAGGGCACATGCCTGGGTTGTGGGCTGGGTCCCCAGTGGGGGCCACATGAGAGGCAACCACACACTGCTGTTTTTCTCTCTCTCTTACTCCCTCCCATCCCCTCTCTCTAAATAAATAAATAAAATCTTAAAAACAACAACAATTTTAAAAAAGAAATTTTATTTTAGTTATTCTTAAATGGTTTTGTTTTTATTTTTTTTCAACATAATGTTTTTTAATATATCAAACAAAGATTTCTAGGACCTTCTTAATTTAGTAAGTTCATGCTTTGTTTTCAGGGCATTCGTTTCCAAACATTAACACACACACATGATTGGTTGGATCGGGCATGTTTATATACATTTCAGTTCTCAGGACTTTCATGCATATTTTTTCATTTGATATTTATAATATCTTTATAGAACGGGCAAATCAAACACACACACATCTATTTTAGAAACCTCTCATACCATGACCCCTACTACTCAACCCCTATTTTCTATACCTTTTTTGTTCAGTTAGCACAGAAATAAATCAAAGAGACAGACCCATTGGTACTGAACCTGTCTAGAACACCCTGAGAGTGGGGATGGGGAGGCAGCACCTAGGAAAAATGCAGAAGTGCAGCCAGAAATGGATTGCCAATGTTGTCTTTCTTCCCAGAGCAACTGTGCCCGTAGTTCTCCGCTTCCTCACTTCGTGGTGGGGCTTCATGTGGGCGCCCCATGCGGGCTCTCAGGCAGCTCGTGTGTCAGAAGGACCACAAGCGACCAATATTTTGACAACAGGGCTGGAAAGCAACCAGTTTTCCCCTCTGAGTCTGAAGACCTTTTCAGATGTCTTGAGTAAAGTTCATATCAGAATCATATTTCATCCCTGATTGTCTTTAATTGGCCTCTTATCAGGGAAAGGGAAGCCTGCCACAGTATATATTTTTTAACCCCATAAATTTCCTGCTCATACACTTTATATATGTCAGCTCAGTCATTAGAAAAAAGCTATAGAAAATAAGAATAATTCTAATTATATAGAAAAAGAACTATACAATTATAATAATTGAAAGTAATTTATAAAATAACTCTAGAGAAAATTTTAAAATTTCGAAATTAGAAGACAAATTATTTTGCCCTGGCTGGTGTAGCTCAGTGGATTGAGTGCGGGCTGTGAACCAAAGGGTCACAGGTTCGATTCCCAGTCAGGGCACATTCCTGGGTTGCAGGCCAGGTCCCCAGTGGGGGCCACGTGAGAGGCAACCACACATTGATGTTTCTCTCCCTCTCTTTCTCCCTCCCTTCCCTTCTGTCTAAAAATAAATAAATAAAATCTTAAAAAAAAAAGAATACCAACTATTTTTTCATTCATTGGATTTTTCATCCCAGCTAAGTCCCTAAACTTCTCCCAGTCTTGATATAGTAATCCATAAAATGGAAAGAAAATGTCTGATTTGCATATTCTATAAGGATATTGTGAATATCAAATAAAAATATGTATGATATTACTGGGAACTGAAACATATACATACATAACTGATCATCCAAATGTGCATTTACACCATCCCTTGAGTCCATCATTCATTTTTCTGATGAGTTTCTAAGTTAATAGTTTTGTTCAATTTAATCATGCCTTGTCTTAGAGTAAACATAGAAGAGGTTTCATCTCACATGTCAGTATGGTTAGTGATAGCAGCTGCCTCAACTGCTATCTTGGGAGGGATTCTGAAGAAGTAGTAGGTTTAATAAGAATAAACATTAATAACTAAGAATATTTCCCACAGGGACAAGTATGGGAACACAAGCAGCCATGCCACACACTTGAAATGGTTTTCTTAAAACTCAAAACAGTTATTCCACTAAACTAGATTTTCCTTGTGAACTCAAGGACCAACATTAAAATGGGAATTAAAAAAAAGATTTCTATTACTTAACATTATGCTCTCTCATCTTCTGAAGACAGACCTATATAGTCATGGGCAATTAATGGTATAGCCTCCAACCATGAAATTAATAAGTTATTGAAGTCATTACATTTTTTAATAGAAAAGGGTTGTTGGGTGCCAGTGGGATCGAGCCATGAACTCACTGTAAAGCAAGTGAAATCTGTTGCTCTGACCAGTGAGGTATTTTCCATGTTGCTCCAGCCAAAGAGGAAGACTTCCCACAACAAAACACTGTTCTTCAGTAAAGGGATAGAAATAGATATGTGTATCTGCTTGCGAGAACTTCCTAACACGTTTTTGGGAACAATGAGGGCAAAATAAAATCACTGACTTTTTAATAATTACAGATTGCTGTTGATGTATGTCAGGAAGACAGATCTTGATATTTTTTTTTGTTTCTCCCAAACTGATGGTCTAAGGAAAAAGTATGACAACATACAATCTGTACAATTTAAAAAGTGGTACATTTTAGTATGTGAACAGAGACACTTTGGATTCCAGATTATAGATACTAAGTGACCCCGGAAGCGCTGGCTGACACATTTGCCTTGTTAACATTCATCGGCTCATCCATTTATTTATTCAACAAAGAATATGTGAACCCTAAGTGCCAAGAAGTGTGTTGGATGGTGATGACGTAATGGCAAGTAAGACCAGCATGGTTCCCTAGCTTCATGGGACTAGCACGGGACTAACAGAGAAACAAGGATTAGCCAAGTAATTACACTTGCGGGGGTTGCTACAAAGGACTTAGCGCGGGCATGCCAGAAGATCATAAAGGGAAGTGTTAATTCTGAGAGATTGGTGAATGCTTGGGTAATCATACATCACCCAAAGTGATGTATAATTTTGACATTTGTACCTTCTGCCATTTTCACTCAAGACTAGAAGATTGTTAGTGTCTTATCTTTAGGCTGACTTCAGAAACACAAACCTTTGGTTTGAATTCTCTTTGTTCTGTTGTTGTTTCTGCTCAGGAATGAGTCATCAAAACCATCATCTAGAGCAAGAATCTAAACAAGGCTTTCCACATTCCCATGGAATAATGATAGCTGTCTAGAAACCTACCCACTCACTCTCAAAATACATACAGATCAATAAAGAGAGAATAAGAAAACTCTCACTAGGGCTAGTTCGCATCCAATGACTGGCTGACATGGAAATGAAAAGATCTCAACTTGGGACAACTCTGAAAACTTTTCTCCACCTTTAGAGCTCCCTAGAGAGTCAACTGACATCTTTGGTGAAAGAAACTGCTTTATTGTGCAGCTTCTCCCCTACTCAATCTATTTCCTTATCTTCCCTTCTAGATATGGTGAACACAAGTACTCCCTCATAAACCTCCTGCTATGCAACCTCTATGCTGTGGACTGAATTGTGTTGCCCCAAAATTCATATGTTGAAGACCTCACCCTCAATTTGGGAGTTAATTAAGGTTAAATGAAGACATTAGGGTGAAGTTCTGAATCAATAGTATTAGTGGCCTTATAAGAAAGAGACAGAGACAGAAACAGAAAGAGAACCTTTCCATGTGCATGCGCACAGAAATACTCAGGTCAGCCCGTAGCAAGATGGCAGACTTGCAAACCAAGAAGAGAACTCTCACCACTACCTGGCCAGGCTGCACCCTGATCTCAGACTTCCGGTTCCTAGAACTGTGAAAAGGTATACTTCTGTTGTTTAAGCTGCCTGGACTATGGCATTTTATTATGGCAACTGGAGCTCACTGATACACCTCACCGCAGCATCTGCTTCCCAGAAAACCCATCCTGTGACAGTGTCCCTTCGTACAACCACTGACTATGCAATCGCAATTCCTTGGACTCAAATGAAAATGATAGAACCCAATAAAACAAATAAATTTATATATATAAAGATTCCAATATGTTTCAGTGCTTCCTGAGTTGAAACTCAAGCTTTCTATTTAGATAGTACCTTCTCAGCCTGAATTCCTCTAAGAGGATAACAGCCTGGTGAGAACAGAGATATTCATCATATTCATGACTTGGGGAGATGCTGTCACTGGTCCCCAAGTTTTTGGCAGGTGGAAATGGAGAGGTTGTCATTTCCAGTATGTCATGTCCCCAGTGGTGTTGAATCACTTAAAATTCCAAACACCTACACAGTCCCCCGAAGGCTTCTTACCATCAGGATTCAAGGTACTGCACAGCTCTGAGAAAGGCGATAAGGAAAGCCCACTGAAGCAAGAAAACAACAAATAACTTTGTAGAAGCCTCTGGAAATTTAGCATTTCTAATCAAAGCCTTGTCTGCTCTGAGCAGAACTAAGTTCTGTACTCCAAATTATTAGTAGTGGGTCAGGTTTTTATAAGAATGAAGGAAAACCTGAGTCTCATTTTGTAATCACCACTTCCTCATATCAGTTTTCTGAGGCATTTTTACACAAGTATCAACACCAAGAAGAGAAACAAAGTACAGCTTCATCATTAAAAGTGGATTGGCGCTGGTCCTGCAATCAGTACTCTCTGATGTGGGCAAATTAAAAGACCCCGTTGGGACTGGACGGGAAGCCAAAGCAGTATGCGCATTTCCACCTTAAGCTCAAACTCAGATTTTAGTATTTCCCCTAGATACAAGCAAGAAAAAAACAAATGAGAGATGCATGGAGCCTTAGCACACAAACTTCCACACATCTGCTCATGCTACTGCCTCTGTTTGAAAAGTCTTCTTTAAATAATGCCCTACCCTGCACCCTCCAAAAACTTCCACTTGCCCTTAAAGTTTTCCTGAGTGAAGATAGCCTGATGATATCCACGAAGTTACTCCTTACTTTATGCCTTCCAACTGAGATATGTCATTGTTGCACATTTCAGCCTCTTTATTTATTGGGTTACTTTATTCACTAGGGAATGAGTTCCACTGAGGCTGAGACCATGTGTTGCTAACCTGCGAGATAAGTCTAACAGAAGGCCTGACAAGCAATGTGTTGTCTATCCAGGGATCTGAAATCACACATCATTTGGCCCCAACCTTTCTTTCGAGCCCCACCTCCCACTGCACCCGCTAGTCCCTCACTGACCCACATTGCGCTGCTGTACCCACAACACACAGCTCACTGACCTGCAAAGCCGCCACGTGCAGCCACACCCTCCCCCCTTCACTCACATTGTCCCACCTGCATGAAATGGACTCCAATCATTTCAAACAATGAAAATCTCTACCTTTTTCTGAGGTCTTACTTAAATGCCACATTCTTTACATAGTATCCTCTTTGCTTTCCCATCATCTCATACCGACTCCTTTCTTTCTGCATACATCATACATTCTCTACACAGGTCTCCATTCTTTACTGGGACATAAACTCGTAGAAGGCTGGAATCCCCATGTACTGCCTTTTCTCCCCAAGGACACTCAATGGATGCATAGCTTCCAGCGTCTGTTCCCACTAAACCTACGACATCTATTGGAGGACCAAGTGGCAGATCTGAGAAGCATCTTAAACGTCTCCTCAGTTACCGTTCTCTGTATTTCTTGTACCTACCATTTCTCTTCACTACCACTAACCTAGCTCACTGCCTTCCTATCTTTTCTTTACCAAGAGGACTGCATTCACTCTCAGTCGTCTCCTTGGCTGTCACTTCACCCACTCTCACCAAGGATCCTCTTCTACTCTGCACTCTAAGAACCCTGAAGGCAGAGGCGTTATCTTACTTGTCTCTCTTTTTTTGTTAAACAAACACTTCAAAGGGCCTATTTTGTGCTAGACTCAGTTTTAGCTTCGAAGACAGAAACACAAGTAAACTCAGTCGCTGGCACGGTGTTTGGCATAGGTAAGATTTTCAGACATGTCTATGAAATGAATTAATAAAAAATGAATGACTAATTATTGTAAGTGCATGGATCATCATCCTTCCACTACTTAAAACTCCTCTGTGGCCCATATTTACATGGTCAATTGATTTTCAACAGTTACCTAAGCAATTCAATGAGAAATGTAAAGTCTTTACCACAAATCATCCTGGATCGACTGGGTAAACATATTTTAGAAATTAACATTGACCCTTATTGTATACCATATGCAAAAAAGTACCTATGATTCAAAATGAATCATAGTCCTAAACATAAAAGCTAAAACAATACAACTTCTAGAAGAAAACACAGAAGCTTTTGTGATCATGGGATAGGCAAGTGTTTGTCAGATAAGGACCTATTAATATATTGCAATAATATAGATGAACCTCGAATTCATTATGCTGAGTGAAAGAAGTCAAGTACAAATTAATACGTACTGTATGAATCCATTTATATAACATTATAGAAAATAGGAACTAATGCTTGGTGATCAAAAGCAAGTCAGTAGTTAGCTGGAGCAGGTAGAGAGAGAGATGGATTACAAAAGGGCATGAAACAACTATTGGAGTGATAGGAAATCTTTGTTTTTTTAATTGTGGTGATGGTTTCATGGATGTATAAATACATCAGTATTCATCAAATTACATGCTTTATATATGTGCAATTTATTGTTCTTTAAATAGACTTCAACAAAGCTAAGGATGGAACCCTCAGTGATTCCCTGTCACCAAAGAGTAAATAAAATCTACATCATAGGTTTTTGCACAGCAGGCCCCTGCCTCACTCTGGCCTCATCTTCAGCCACTTCTCCCACGTATTTTATGTTCTAGCTGAACTCAAATGTATCTCACCCCATAAATGCCGCTCTTCTTTGTCACTTGTTGGACACATGCTTTTTCATCTGATGTCTCTTCTCTGCAGTGTTCACTGATAGTCCTATTTACCTGGAAAATAACTAGTCACTTCTCAAAACTCAGTTCAGTGCCTGGCATGCAGGAGGTGCTCAATAAGTCATTGTCTAATATCTGAATGGGCTTAGGTGTCACCTCTAAGAACCCTACTCTGACCCTAGAGTTAAAGTTAGTCACTGCTTCAGTAATTCATTAGTACCTCTATTCTTTGCATTTCTTATCATCCTCTATTGCTTCACCAGGGGTTTCAAGTTTCATGTTTCCCTACACATGAACTTTTTGGGGACTGTGGTAAGCAGAATTCTAAGATGGCCCCCAAATTCCTGTCCCCTACGCATTCAAATTTTTTTCCAGTTTTACTTAATCAAATGCTGATCTAGGTGTTGCTATGGAGGAAGTTTCACAAATATAATTAAGATCCCAAATGAACTGACTTTAAGATGGACAAATTAACCAAGCAGCCCTGACCTAATCACGTTAATCCTTTAAAAGCAGAGTTTTCTCTAGTTGTTCACAGAAGACAAAATTATAAATTCAAAGAATGAGAAAGATTCAATATACCACTGCTGGCTTGACAATGGAGGGCACTAAGTGGCTAGGAATGTGGGTGGCCTCCAGGTCCTAACCGACAGCCAGCAAGCAAACTGGAACTTCAGTCCTACAACCTCAGGAAACTGCATTCAGCCAACAACATGAAAGAGCTTGCAAGGAGATTTTTCCTTAGAGCCTCCAGATAAGAACTCAGTCTAGCCAACACTTCTATTTCAGCCTCATGACATCCTGAGCAGAGAACCCATTCATGTTGCGTCTGACTTCTGAACTACAGAACTGTTAGCTAGTAAATGTGTGCTGGTTTAAACCTCTCCATTTGCATTTGTGTGTTACACTGCTGCATACAGATAATACAGGGACAATTTTACCCTTTGCGACAGCATAGATGGATGTGGAGAACATTACACTAAGTGAAATAAACCAGTCAGAGAAAGACAAATACCATATGACTTCATTCATATGTGGAATCTAATGAACAAACTGAACTAGCATGCAAGAGAGACAGACTCATAAGAGACACAGGCTGACAGCTCTGGTGGGGGGTAGGGAGGTTACAAGGTAGAGTCATCGCGCAAAAAGGGAAAAAACGGACTCACGGACACATACAACAGTGTGCTGATTGAGGGGCACATAAAGGGGATAAATGGTAATGGGACATTATAATAAAAAAACAAATAAAACAGAGACCAAAATCACATTTATCTTTATGGCACATGGCTTCTCATGTAGTTAGTCTGCAACCATGTTTTTGAGGAAGAAATAAAAGAAGAATGAGAAGAAGGGGGCAGGGAGGAAGATATGAAAGTAAAAAATGCAAAAACAAGAAAAAAGAAAAGGAAAATAAAGAAGACAGGAAAATGTTTAGTTTCTAGAATAAAAACTCAGAGATCTTAACTGCACCTTGTCACCTGTAGAGAGCTTTAACAAATACTAGTGGCTGGGTCTCACACTTAATAATTCTGGCTTAATTGATCTAGGTGCAGCTCAGCCATCTGCATTTATAAAATCTCCCCAGGTGGTTCTAACAGGAGGCCAAAGTGGAGAAGTACCGCTCCGGTTGCTCCTACGTTGACCCCTGGGGAACAGTGACTCCATCAGGACTTCAGAGGATCTAGACACCTGTGAAGAATGGCTGAGTCCTCAGCCTCTAGAAAGCTCACACTTCCTAGCTGTGCCCTATTCCACAGTTAGCTCTTCCCAGGTTGTTAATGGGCCTAACTCCAGGATATAGGCATTCAGTCTCTCCATTCACAGGTTCCTTAGTTTAGGTTTAAATAACAATCCCTTGATATTTAAATAACTTCTCAGCTTCTTCCACATCACAGCCTACTTGGACCCTGCTAATCACATGAATTGTCTCTGCATGATTCTCAACTGCAATCCACAAAGAGAACTTTGATAATGCCCTGATTAAAAATGGCAAATTTCATTATCTGGGTACTGTCCTTAGTCTATTACCAACACCTAGACATCTTTATTATTTAAAAAAAAAATTTTAATTGCTAATCAGAGTTCTTTGAGGGAGGGTTTTATAATGGAAAGGAGACTATTCTAGAATCCTGAGCTACAATTCTGGTTTTGCCCCTTATTAATAGTGCGGAATATCTGGCAAGATCGTAAACCACTATTAATGACAGTTTATCATTATTAAAGTAGAGGAGTCTATATTTATCTCATTGTGCTCTATTAGACTCAAATTATGATTATGTGATTATGCAAAGGTTTGTAACAGCTTAGGGGGGTGTGTGTGTGCATATATTTAGATTCAACCAATCCACTGGAGAAACCAATACATTTGTTGTTGAAGCAAAATATTTCAACAAGTACTTTTCTTAGGGAGAGTAAGAATAGATGAATAAGGATGCTCTCCCTGGCGTAAAGGTATCATATATCTATGTGCTATTAATTCTTGAGACCAGCTGGTCTTTCAAAAATATATGAGGGGGAGAGGGAAAAGGGCATCACATAAGTTTTAAAGAAGTGTCTTATGGAGCATATTCTACATGTCAGAACTTAGGCAGTTATTTAAATAAATGATCTAAATTGTCAGATCGAGCCTGTGAGACAGGTATTTTTACTCCTATTTTTGCAGATGAGAACACTGAAATTTAAATAGGAATTTGAATTTGCTCAGGGGGGTGCTGTTCATAAGTCATGGGGCTGATATTTGAACTCAGGGCTTTTTGTCCTGCTAATAAAATCAGCACAGTTGGCTTGGATTGCCAAGTCTTTCCTTGGGATAACATGAAATTGTAAGTAGTAAGAGCAATTAAGCACTACCTTAGGCTCAGAGGGGATGCTGGCAACATTATGCAATGGAAATCTTCCATTACAAATGGGAAACCTAGCAAGGGAGGTACTCAGAGATGAAAGCCAATGGCCATGAGGAGGCTGAATTCCACAGGAGAGGAATGGGCCACTCGGGTAGCTGAAAGATTGAACAGGAAGGCTATTAGAAGGCATGGTAGGTTATTTGGAGGGTTGTACTTGTATTCTACTGCAAAGGTTCTCAAGCTAGAGAGTGCATCAGAGTCCCCTAGAGGACCTGTCAAAACACTGATAGTGGACCCCAGAATTCCTGGTTCTGGGTCTAGGGGAGGCCAGAAGCTTTGCACTTCTAAAAAATTTCCAGTGATGCTGCTGTTGCTGATTTGGGGACCACCTGTTGAGAAACACTGTACTAGAGACACACAGCTGTATCTGACAGAATCGGCAAATCTCTTTGGAGACCCAGGTCACAGCTAGTCAGATTATAGCAATTTAAGAGTGTGAGCAATGCATCTAGACTTTCTTATTTGAAAAGGCCCTTACCAGGTGGTTGATCTTGAGCAATTTATTTTTCTTACTTGTGCCCCAGTTTAGATAACTAGATAGCTAGGTAGACAGGAATATCAATATATGTGTAACATTGCTTGGAGCATAGGAAACCATAATCTAGCTGTCATTGTGTGACAGGATGGCAGGGATATGATATGGTGGACGTGGGGATGGCCCACCCAAATCCTTCTTCTGGGAGCACTTGTTGCCAAGCTGCAGAGAGTGCTGCCAGCAGGCACGCTCCAGCTGCCAATCCTTTCAAGGACTACCCCAGCTGCCGAAAGCCACCTTGCCCAATGTCATATCTTTTCAGAGGCAGCCATACCCAATGACTGTTGAGGAGCCAGAGATAAAAGCACCTGCTCAATCTGGACCAGTGCAGAACAACTTTGACTACCACTTGAGTCTAGAGCTTGCTGTGGGGTCAGCAGAAGCTGCTCGGCCTGCGTTGCAGCTAAACTCTTCCCTTACTTAGCTCAAACCTGCTTCCTTCCTTCTCTTCCACAGCATTTGGTCCCAAGGACCCTTCTATCTGAACATACTGTGAATTAAACTACATCTCAGAGTCTGATTCTTGGAGAACTCACCCTGCAACATGGTAAACTTTTTGAGGCCAAAAGAACAAGACTTGGAGGAAGAAGCACAATATAAAGTCAAAACCCTCAGACCCAGTTCTTGGGTATGGTGTCTGAATCCATAATATTTTCTAGTGAATAATAGCAAACATTCATTGCTACTTAGTATGTGCCATGGGTTATTGCGTTTAATCATCAGGAAGTCCCTTTGTGGTTATAGTTATAGCTGATATAGAGATAAAGAAATGGAGATTTGCAGATGTTGGGTAACTTTTATCCATGGCCATGTTAAGTAACTTTGTCATGAATAAAATTTGGGTGTGCCTGACACTGAAGGCTGCACTCTCTCTCATACATCATACTTTTCTGCTCTGGTTTCTCATGAAAGGAAAATGCAAGCAGCATTTTTCACAGGATGAGATACCTGGGGCTTGGAAAAGCTTTCTGATTCAAGCAGGTGAAAACCTGCCTAGAGAGCTGCCTCCCTAACAAGAGAAAGGGTTGTTTAACCACAGAGGACTTTGCTAATCACTGGTGCTAGGCACTCTAGAGATTAGGTAAGACCATCTCACTGAGGGGTCTTTGAGGGGTGGTGGGGAAGAGGGCTCTGTTGGTCATGAGGTATTTGACAAGAACCCAGCATCTGTGATTTTTTTTAACAAGCCACATGTTGCTAATTCAGATTCTAAAATAAGATATGCAGAAGGGACTCTACAGGCAAATAGATGCATTTTATTACCCTGTGGGACACTGGTCCCTAACCTCATGTGGGAACTCCAGCATCACTGAGCTGTACCAGGTAGAGACACGGGGACACTGTTGGATGACAGGAGGCAGATCTGAGCAGCCCAGATCAAAAGCAAGCTTGAGACCTCCTTGGCACCTTAACTCAGACTCTCATCCTGACACCGGCCCCCTGAATATCACCACTCTTACTTTGTAGCACTAGTCTTGTGGTGAGAAAAGAAAATGAAAGATAAATCCCAAGACAGAGATTTTGTTCCTAAAACCTGGGACAGTTGGTCAAGCCCTCCCTGCTTTTCCTCCAAACCTTACCACAATGGTACCACCTAGGTTCAGTTAACTTTTCTCTCCTAGGTATATGGTAATGTTTCTACCAGGCATAAGGTGATATTTCATCATATTTCCCTATGAAACTCAGAGGAAACTAGAGAAAGAATTAATTCATGGATAGGAGGCCCCCCAAAAGAGACTCTCTACAGAGAACTGAGTTTTTCCATCTCTTCTCTCAGCATACTAAGTATTCTACTCTCCAGGAGCCTTGACCTAATAACGTACTTGAACTCGAGCCTTCTGTACTGACACTCTTCCTTGGGGAATCAAGGAGAGGTGGTGTTTCAGCAAGTTCTGAAGGCCAGCAAGCTCACAGGTGACAGGGTTCTAAGCCACGCCACTGGCAGAAAAAGGCTCACCCTTTGAAGAAAAGACAGGTCTGAGTTCACTTCAGATTTGACTTGTAAACTTTGTAGCATCAGTTTTCCCTTACCGCCCTCTCCCTCTGGTTCCTCTCCCTCCTTTCCTGTTGCCCTCTCTTCATCGCTCTTTTTCTTTCTTCCATTCTTCTATCTTTCCTTTCTTCTTTCTTACTGCCAGTTGCTTACTCCCAAAAGCATTAACTGAAGATCTCTGAAAAGGAATACTACTTAGAGGCTAAAATGAGAGTTAGAATAAGAAGAAAACCTCCTTCACAATATAATGTGGGACCTAAAACTTAGAGGGGCTGACCCTTAGTTTCCTCATCTAAAATATGCAGGAAATTTTGGTGCCTGCCTCCACAGACTGTTTGGAAGATTAAACAGAAGAATATACATAACTTAGAATAGCACTTGGTTCAGGAAAATCAGTTTATGTTAGTTTTTATTATTATTATTTGAAATAGTAATGATGATTGTATCACTATTATCAACGTGACAGTTGACTAGGCATTGTCAAAATGAAGGTGAATCAGACATGAAAGTGACCTCAGAAAGCTGCTCTCTAATAGGCCTTCAATGGCACAATTTTCTCAGTAGGAGAATAAGCTGTTTTATAATTCAACAGTAATTCTCAACCCTGGTGCATCAGAATGACCTACTGGGCTTGTAAAACTGCTTTACCTGAGCTCTGTATCTCCCCACCTCTCAAACCTGGGGACCTGATTCAGCAGTTCTAGGGTGGATTCAGACATTGCTATTTTTAACAATCTCCACAAGTGATTATGATACAGATTCTCAAATGTGCCACTGGGAGTTAATCAAACTAGTGTGAATAATAAATCTGTGCCTGGGTGGAAAATCTCCTTTAATAAGTTTAAATCTCAATTGTGTTTTGTTGTTTTGATCTATAAGCTTTTCGGTCACGTGGCATTACAGTGTTGTGGACTTTGGAGTCCAAGACTAGTCTTGTTTGCCAGCTTTTATACCTAACAAGCTCCCTACTCATCTGGGAAATGGGAATAAGAATGCTATTTATGTCATAGCATTGTCATATGAATCCAGTAAAACTGGATCCCCAACCTCCGGGCTGCGGACTGGTACCGGGCCTGGCCGGTTAGGAACCGGTCCACATGGCAGGGGGTGAGCTTGAACGTCAAGCACTTGAATCACCTGAAACCATCCCCCATACTCTGGGCTGTGGAAAAATTGTCTTCCATGAAACCCGTCCCTGGTGCCAAACAGGTTGGGAACCGCTGCAGTAAAACTCATTCATTTGAAAGCAAGTATTCACTGAACTGCTGTGTCAGGTGCTACTTTAAGCCCAGAGATATAGCAATGAACAAAACAAGTCTCCATTCTCACATAGCTCACACTCGGGGAGGGGGGGCACCCATAACACACATAAAGCACTTAGCATCATATCTGGCATGCTTAATATAATACTATTTATCCACAAATGTTTTGTGGAATCAAGTATGTGCCAGGCTGTTCTACATGAAGAACGAAACAGGGTATCAGCTCTTAGAGATTCTCTATTCTAGTAGAGAAAAAAAAAAGGCTAACAAGGAAATTGTTATGGGAAAGGGCAATTTCCAGTAGTTTCTATGGGGAAGCTAAAATGCAACAATAGGACAGTAAGTGCATCTCTTAGCATGTTTTCCATTGCAAGGTACAGATAGCTCAAATAAAAGTGGATTACATACTAAAAGGGCTTCATTGGTAACTTAAAGTCTGCTAATAAGAATAGAATTCAAGCATGGCTATTCAAGGACCTGGCTTTGTCTCTATGTGGTTCTCTCTTTGCCTGCTCTCTTTTGTATATTTGTTTGATCTTCAGATGGTCCTTCTTATGGTTACAAAGTGGCTTCTACCAGCACTAAGACAGGCTTCCCTGCAGTCACTTCCCATAATCACTGAGCAAAAACCCTATACTGTGCACTGACTGGACTGCCAGTGAACCCATTCTTGTAGCTAAAACAACGGCATGGGTTAACGGGCTTAGGACTGCGTTCCCTGAACTAAATAGTGTTGTGGGGATCACATTGTCCTGATAGACGATTTAGTTCCATTCTCCTTTCTAGTGTCCACTTTAGTGAGTGATTGGGGCAGGGCCAATTTAAGACAATCATGATGTTTCTGAGAAGGTGACCACTGAGATGAGACTTCAATGTCGAAGAAATACCTAGCCCTTTGAAGATCTTGGGGAAGAACATCTTATGCACAAAAAGAAACAGGTCCAAACACCCACCTATTAGTTTGCTAGGGCTTCCCTAACAAAGTGCCAGATACTGGGAGCTTAAACAAAAGAAATTTATCTGGCAGCTAAAAATCCAAAGCCAAGGTACTGGCAGGGTTGGTTTCCTCTGAGGCCTCTCTCCTGGGCTTGTAGACAGCATCTCTGTGTCTTCTGTAGGGTGAGTGGAGGAAGTCTGGCTTCCTCACCCAGGTGTCTGGAAAGCTAAGGGAAGCAGTGTCCCCATAGCCTTGGAGGGGCCTGATAACCATTGTTCTCACAGCCTTGAGACTGGGTCCGATAAACTGTTCCCATAACGTGAAGTGGGCTCACGTGCGCAGAATGATGTTACGTTATGTAATGTAATGTTCTGGCAGTTTTCTGGCTTTGTTCCCCTCTAGTATTTAAACAGGTAGGGACCCCATGCTGGGGGCGATGATGATGAGAGACTCGCAAGGGGACAGGTGCCACGATGGGTACCACGCTGGGGAGCAGGGGCCATGACATAAGACAAGCAGACAGACATGCAGCTTGCAGCGTGCGTGGCTCGACCACCCATGAATAAAGGCATGCCAGACATCCCAACAGCTCCATGAATATTTTTCTATCTGCACGAATACCACGAACCTGCCTGGCCTTGAAGGCAGGCAACACACTTCATATGGTCTTCCCTCTGTGTGAGTCTGCGTCCTAGCCTCCTCTTTTGATAGGGTTACCCGCCATATTGGATTAGGACTCATCCCAATGACCTCATTTGAACTTAATTATCTCTTTAAAGAGGTAATTAAGATATGAATGCAAAAACAGTTGCTTTCTCAGGCAGTGGGGGTTAGAACGTCAACATGCGAATCTGGGTGCAGATGCAATTCAGCCTGTCCCAATCCCTGGCGTGGAGAAATGAACTTGGGACGTTGGAGGAACAGACAGGCCAGAGTGGCCTAAACAGGGGAAAAGGAAAATGTTGGTATAAAGCGACATCTGAAAGGTAGGCAGCTCTCCATTCATCTAGGGCCTTGCAGGAGATGGAACGTGTTTGGATTTTATATTTTGGGTTGCTGTTGTTATCATATATCTAGAAAACTATATATGAAAAATCAGAGATTCTAGAGGAAGAGAAAAATACCCACATTTCCCCCAAAAGAATAAGGTTTCATTTACAGCAATTAAATAATTTCCTTCAACTGTCTGACCAGGTAGAGGAATAGGAAACTGTACTTTTAGAAGCTTAGCTGTATCTACTTTTTTTCTCGGTTGTTTCTTTTTCACTTCTTTTTTAACCTGAATTTATTGGGGTGACACTGGTTACTAAAACCATGCAGGTGTCAAGTGTACAACTCTGCAACATCATCCGCACACTGCATCTTGCTCTCACCACCCGAAGTCAAGTCTCTCTCCGCCACCATGTATCCCCGCTTTGCCCTGTTCGGCTTCCCTCCGCCCCCCTTTCCCCTGGCTGTCATCATGCCGTTGTCTGTGTCTATTTCAGCTGCAGCTCTTTAAATTGGTTGACTGTATGAATAATTTAAATACCAAAATGGGGCATTAATACATTCTTCCCACCGATACTCCCTACACACACTGCCAACCCACCTATGTTTGGCACATTTCCATGGTAACTGCCATGCTATTTAATGCTGGATTGTGTTGTTGACATGGTGATTTAACATTTTCTATGTGGATTTAAAGCTGCAACAGCTTAGTCATGTAGGATCGATTTTATGGCATTTTCAATAGTTTCACTAAGCCACATTTCTTCATAATTTTTAAAGAGATATATTGTTGAAATCAAGAGTTGAGCTCAGAATGGTACATGAAGTGTGCTTGTTTCCTAGGGGAGATTTCTTTCCAAAATGGCAGTCTGTCTTTAGGCATCTTCTCACCCCGCAGAGAGAGAGCCATGATGGGGCACAGCCGGAGGCCTGGCAGAGGTGGCAGGATCACTGATGCGGAGCCAAGATCCTGATGCCAATAAACCAGGATGGGAAAGTAGTTAAAAGAACTTCCTGAATAGTGGTGGTAAGTGATTATCTCAGAGCACGCCACCAGGAATTTTCTCTCACTCCCAGAGTGTTTGGAGGGAATGTACCCAGCATTCCCCTTCTTGCAGCCTCTGACGACCCTTCAACCTCCTCTCCCGTCACAGTCTCTGATACCAGCCAACACAGCTTCTGTCTCCTTATTACTGGCCAGCCCTGAACTCCCAGATTCGTCAGAAGTATTTCACTGAGGGGGAGGTGCTGTCCATCAGCTGGCAAACCTGCCTCTCCAGGCCTACACCCACCTCTCTCTGGGCTTCTGTTTTGACCAAGAGGAGTCATCTCCAGAGGGCACCCAGAGTCTCTCGAAGACTTGCCCTCTTCCAGGATGTACACAAACTGTCCCAAGACAAGTGGGGTGAAACCCTGGATGCCACGGAAGTCTCCATGGTCCTGGAGAGGAACCTGATAGACCCTTCTAGGTCTGCATGCCCTATTTCTGTCCACACGGACCTCATCTCCGTGATGTTCTTGAGAGCCGCATCCCAGACGACCAGGAGAATCTTATCGTGAAGATAAATGACCACTGACTGACTTCCACAGGCTGGCTGGCCCCCAAGCTGGGCCAGGGATCTGTTTAAAAGGCCAACTGCAAAGCATGACAAGGAGCCTCCAGACCCAGAGGCCTTTGAGGGGTTCTTCTGATCCTCCTGGTGTCAGGACTTCTGCCTGAGCCTCTCCCTGCAGCCACTCAGCAGTTTTTTAACAACCCTGGAGCCCTCTCCCAAGCCATAACCCAATGGAAATAATCAAGCTTTTTGCAGCAGGAAAAACAAAATTTAAATACTGGTTATTTCAAAATCACCTGTGGAAATTTCAAAAAACACAGTTTCTCATGTCTATTCTAATGATTCTGATTCCATTGCTCTGGGGCAAGGCTTGGCAATCTGTATTGGTTTCATGCATCCTAAGTTATTCCAATCTTGTCCACTTTGGTAACCACTGCTCTCCATCAGTGAATGCTGAAGTACGGTCCCCAAATCAGTTGTATAGGACAACCCAGGGAAGCTGCTAAAATGCAGATTCCTGGGCTCCTTTTCTGTCCTACTAAGTCACTAAGAAGTGTTACAATAAAAAGAATCTAATTTTTGTATGAATATCCTCTAGGTAACAATTATAAAATTGAGAAATTTTGCTGTAGAGTTGGACTAATTAAGTAATCTGATTTTCAAAGTAAACACAGATCTCAGAGAGGAGGAGGGAGGGGTAGACTAGAAGAAATTAGCCCAGAACATTTATGCATACGTGCATAGCCCATGGACACAGACAACAATGTGGTGAAGGCCAGTGGGGAGGCAGGGGAGGGTGGGGGCTTGGTGCAGGGGGGAAAAGAGGGGAAAATGGGAGACATCTGTAAGAGTGTCAACAATAAAAAATATTTTAAGTAAAATAAAAGTAAACAACGGAAACAAAAAAAGTATGTGACTTGCCCAAAGATACGTGGTTATCTAGTGACAATGTCCAATCCTTCTTGGGTATTTTAACTCATCTGTGTTCAGAAACATTTGATGACTATGTTTATGACTAGCTGTCTTTTGCTGTAATAGGAAATAATAAATGAACGAGATGTAGGTCAGCTTCTCAAGGAGCTCAGAAAAGTCAAGCTTACAGAGAGAGGTAAGACATATCTTACTGAAACAAAGAAAAAGCATGAGACAGCATGAGATGAACTACATTTGCAATTCTGAAGAGCAGCCCTATAGGAATTCTGAAGAGAGAGAAAGACTGATCAGTGCAGGTTGGGCTGTCTTGGAAGCCTTCTTGGAGGAGGTGATACCTGAGCTCATTTTTCAGGTAAGAAGAAAAGTGGGAACAGTAGTATATTCTACATGTGGGGAATACAGGAAATAGTGGTCTAGACCTAAATAGAAATCAGGACGAAAATTTGACGAATTACTTTGAAAAATTTGCCAATTTTTACCTAAAACTATAGGTTTTCTCCTTTGTTTTCTCATTTGTAGAATGCAAACATTAAAAAGAGATCATGTATGCATATGCATAACAAAACCGAGGCTCCTAATGGGATATCAACTAATGCTGGTCCTACCCTCTCCTCCTCCTTTAAGACAGCAAACACTCGTAATGTGAAACTATGACTTTTTTCCTTGTACCATATACCAGAGAGAAGATGTCTGCCAGTCATCATCACTTTTCCCAAATGTCTTTGAAAAAGTTAGAGCAAGCTATTTTATTACTTTTAAAATATTTTAATCGTATAACTATGTGTCTGAGCTTTCTGAATTATCATCTTCAAAACTTCAATGAAATTGACTTCTGGAATAATTTCTTCAAGACTAAAAATTAAGCAATAGGGTATAACCAAGACACTCCAGTGCTAAAGATGTTTATTAGGTAAATGGCATATATACAAAGTTACGCTAAATTTTGTACATAGCTACATGAAATCTTTTGATCTTTGGCATTTTCTGATTCTTATAGGATCCTCTTAACCACCTCAAGTATGTGTTTTCTTTAGATTAACTATCAATTTCTTCACTCATAGGAAGATCCTGGGACCTACAAATTAGTAACAACTCAGCTACTGGTAAAGCCTTAGGGGGCACATCTGCGCTGATCAGACCACTTTAGACCCCCCCCACCTCCAGATAGCCAGGTGTAATAGAAAGTGCAGAGGCTATGAAGCCAAATGTAATTTGGCTTGAAACCTGGCTCTGCTAAAACTCCTGGCCATGTGACTTTGATCATAGTACTCAAACTCTTTAATATTCAGGTACAGTATACGTAAGAAAAGGAAAATAATATATTTGTTTCAGAGTTGTGTTATAGGAACCATTCCTATGGTATGCACAGTACTCAATAAATATGTGTAGAAGGGAGAGACAAAGGTGGAGGGGGGAGAGATAAAGAGAGAAGAGAGAGAGAGAGAAAGACTATAGTGAAGGCACTTTTGGGGACCTTTGCAAATATAAAAGATAGCAGAAATCATTTTTGAGGTTTTAGAAAATTTTCTTGATACCCTTGACATTGCATACATCAGGTCACAGAAGTTAAACAAGGATCCTAGCTCATCTAAGCTTCTCTGAGAGACAGGACTTTTCACAAAGCATTTCTAAGAGTCCCAGTATTGCAATTCTTTTTCTAGGCCACCGCCTCCCAACACCATGGCAACGTCTATACCAGAATGGATTGGAGGAGAGGTTGCTGATGCTTATCCAGAGGGGTAGGGGTGCTTTGTCTCCTTGGCTACTCCATGACCCATAGCAACAAAAAGGATATCCATATTTGAGATTTACAGATACAAATTTTATTTTATTTTACATCAGTAAAATAAAATTTTACTCATTTTATTTTATTTTGCATCAGAAGAAAAATATACTTTTCCCAGATCACAGTCTTGTTCACAAGGGTTGTAACTGGCCTCACACAAAGATGCCTTAGCTAAGGTACTCTAGGTGATTAATGAAAGTGAGGAACAACAAAAAAAAAAAAAAAAAGAAAGAAAGAAAAGTGGGCGGTGTAGAAAAAACAAGAAATCCACTTAGGGCCATTCATAGCTATTTCAGAAGATAATGCTACGCAGTGTAGGTGGGGATCAGGGATCAAATTCAAATGCTTTCTGCCTCTTCATATTTCTATTCAGTTAGAATATTATGATTAATATTCATTTGACTTAATAAATGCTATTCAATAGTATCATTTGGCCTTTGCAACTTTTTTTTTTCTTGCAAAGGGGATAGAGACAAGGTAAGGGTGCTAGAAAAATCTTACCTGACAGAATTCTAATCAGATGTAGGTATGTTCTATGTGGCATGTATGTGTCTGTGGTTGGTCCTTTCACCTTGGCTGCTTTCACGAACTTTTCATTCCCTCTGCCTGCTGGGAAGCTCACCATTGAGAGAGGCCTTCTTGAGTGTGGCCATAAATAATTACCTCCCTTGGTGACCCAGAAAAGACACAAGTATGCAACGTGGCTTCACCAACCCTGGAAGTATAGCTCCCTCCCAATGTGTAAGCTTCTCTCTCTGGAGCCATGAGAAAGTTACCTTATCTCTGGAGGTCTCCAGTTTCCTTATCTAGAAAATGGAGATATTAATTATTCCTAATTCAGAGAGTTGTTGTGAGTATAACAGTTGGCATAGGTAAAGCACTTAGAACATTGCTTGGCATGTAGTAAGTCATCATTAATACTTGCCACAAGGTGAACTCACCCTTTGGTCCCAAAACAACAATTATATCAGTATACAGTTGGGGTATTGGGTTATTTGTTCTTCTGTGTCAGGGTGAGCACTATACATGCTGACCAATCCATGCTTAGTTAAGCCAGGCTGAGGCTGATCCTTTCTCCTAGTCTTGCTTTCCCATAAATGAATGAACACCAATCCTGAGGACCTTCCTACTCATTTTCCATCTCATGCCCTAACATTTCAGGTGAAGAACTGCTCAAACCAAAGATCTGCAACTTACACTCATTAAAAATCCTCTTGGTAAGTATTAAGAAGAAATATGCATAGCTCCTAGACTATCAGAGAAAAAGGGCATGGCAGAAGATACAGGACTGGGCACAAATAGGTTTATAGTTATAAGTACACAAAAACAGTTCATTCTTGTATTATTTATTAATTATTGTGTTATTTTCCATACAAACAACTGTAAAGTTACTTTTGGCCACTCCTGTATTGGTTCTTTTCCTTTTTCAAGAATCCACACTAAAAGCTTGGAACCCAGAAGGCTAAAATCATGCCACAGATATTTGAATTATAGTTAGTAAAATAGCCTTTTGCCATTTCATTCAAGGCATCTATAAAACATTAAAAATTTTAATTAAAAATAAATTCTAATTAATTATGGGTGATATCTTTATAGAACTTATTATATGCCATTAACCTTTACCTTATTATAAGAATTGTTATTTTCTTTGTTTGACCTTTCCCCTGAAAACAGCCTAGCCTAGCAATCTAAAAGAAATTAAACAAACATTTTCCCATAGAGAACATGGGAGGACATGCCCATAAAACTAAACAGCTGGTCACTACAGCATTTCTGAGCTACTGTCCCCATCTGAGATGGATTTTTATACTTCCGACTCTCTCTAGGTTTGCATGAGAGCATCACCTGGGAAACTTACAGAGGTACATTTTTAAAGGATCTATTTATAAGGTTCTAAAGCTCAGCACAGGAAACTCAGCATCCTTGTCCAGCAGGAAGTCTCAGGTATCTGTCCACACAATGCAGTGCTAACGGCCACATCCCCCACGCCCTTCCACCCCCTCCGCCTGCATTCCGTGAGGCATCTTGCTGTATCTCCTGACACTGCAATGACAGTGCCTTACTTATTCTCTGCCACTGTGGTCTGCCTGGATTATTTTATATATTTCTCATAATACAATTACGAACTAGACATTGTTAATAAGTGACCACATAACAGATGAGAAAACTTGAGGGGGAAATATATGAGAGGATACAAAGGAGTAGATTTCCATTCAGAACAGCCCCCTCAGATAATGAATCGTACACTGAACAATAAGCACTTCCCCGCTCTGTTGCTCAGAGACAAGAGGAATGAGTGCACAGGAGCTGGGAGGCCAGAGGAAAGTTCTGGATGGTGTGGGCTGCCTTGCAGGCAAGCTTGCTCAAGTCCTGACTATTGAGCATGGAAATTTATGTATTACTTTTCAGCATGCCAACTTCTTATCTGCCCAAGAGAATTTCCTTTTGAAAGCATACAAATAGAGTTAATAGAGTAAGAGATAGAGTGTTCTTTAAGCACTGCGCTCCCTTTTATCCTGATGATACAAAAGTTTCCTCTCTTTGAAAAAGCCACGTTTAAGTGGTAGAGTTTCACGCAACTCTCTGGATTGAAGTTACTGCAAAAGTCACTCGGATAATCTGACCATAATGATCACAGATATTTCCTTTTCATTATGAAAGGGAAAAATAAAAGAAGAGATCAGCTGAAAAGCATCGTACCTCTGACTGTCTATGTACCCGTCATAGCTGTACCATCTTGCTTGGTGACTTTGAGTCAGTTAACTTCTCTGATTTCCAGTCCTCTAAGCAAAGAACTTGGAAGAACTAATTTAAGATTTCATGATCATGTCCATGTTCCACTAACTCATATCCCACCCTTAAGCCCATTATTATTCCAGCTTCTGACACTAGCAACAACAGTGCCTTGCTTACTCTGTGTCATTGGGTTTACTCGGATTAATGCACTTATGAACCAGATGAGAGGTTATTTAAGTGACCACGTAACAGAAGAGAAAACTGGAGATTTAGAGATACTAAGCAATTTGTTCAAGGTTATGTGGCCCGTAGCTGGCCAAGCTTAGATCTTATCCTGTCTGTTTATCTTCCAGACCTGTACTCTTAGCTCCTATCTCTTTCACCTCTCTTCCTTCTGAACAGTTAGTGCATGATCTCTCTCTTTCTGTAATGTCTTCTATGGACTAGGATAATTTTATAGACACGTTCCAGTGAGCTGAGTAAAAAGGAACAGTACCAGGCATAGGCAAATCATCAATGGTTATGATTAAGTTTGCAAAGACAGCAAGAACATCAGAAACCATGTCTCTATCTCTATCTCTTTATCTTTATATCCACATCTACATCTATACATCATCTATATAATACCTCTATATATTCGTCTTTCTCTATCTACCTATCTACCTATCTACCTATCTATGTCTATAATCTATCTTGCTCTCTTTATATCTGTTTCTCTAATCCTTCTGTTGTCAAAGTGTCTGCAATATCCTGGAGAGTTGGTCATGACAATTGATTCAGTAAATTTTCTTATGTGAACCTAGGTAGAATATTTAGAAAAGATACTGATGTTTGAACTCCCAGAATCAAAAATCAAATTCAGTCCTCAAAGAAAAAATATTGTGACTATTATAAAAAAGAATTATAATTTTATAAAAGTCAAAGATTATGTCATGTAATAAAACTCAGAAAATATTTTAAATCATCTATTTTTTTAAACAATAAATTCATTTTTTTCCATAAAGCTATGGGAAGATGGAAGATACAACTGATTTAAACCTGTATTAACAATGATAATTACTGGAGGAGAAACAAATTACCGCCCAGCACTAGTAGAAATGAAATCAGGCTCTTCACAGTCATATAGTAGCTGACTTACAATGTCCCAAATCCTGCTACAGTATCTGTATAGCATCCCCAATCTTCTCAGTTCTATCCCATGCATAGTGCATGGGAGTATAGACTCAAACTTGCCAGAGAGCCTGCGAATTATTCAGAGAAGCAAATCAGCACTACTGGATTCCTTTTAGTGTCTTTGGTGTTGGTTTTTTCAACATTCTCTATTGTACTTGTAAATTCTACAATGCTTATCTTAAAATTAGATATATTACACCACATTTCTCAATAAGAAACTACCTATTCTACCCTGGCTGGGTGGCTCGGTTAGTTGTGAGAATCATTCCACGCACCAAAAGTTTGCAGGTTCCACCCCCAGTCAGGACATATCCAGAGGTTCCAGGATTGATCTCTGGTCAAATAACTGTTTGTCTCTCACATTGAGATGTTTCTCTCTCTCTTGTTCTTGCTCTCGCTTTCACCCTTCCTCTCTAAACTCAAGAAACATATCCTCAGGTGAGGATTGAAAAAAATACCTACTCTAGAAAATACCTATTTTAGAAAATATCTATTTCTAAACAAAGAGTAAAAATGCTCTCTGTGCTTTTCTCTTTTTGTGCCATGGGAACAATGTGCTGGCCGATAAGCTTTGCAAGGGCAGGGACTTCGTCAATTTGGCTGACTGATGTTTTTAGGTGCCTAGAGTGGTGTCTGGCACACAGTAGGCACTCAAAAAATAATCAGTGGAATGTTGAATAAGTAATCATCAGAAAGATAAAATTATTTCCTCCTGAGTCATTTTGTGCTTAGTAAGCAAGTACAGATTTGCTATATTTAGAACTATTTTGGTGCATAAAAATAAAAAAGAACCTGCTTGACATCTCAAGGGACTGCTGTTACCAAATCCAAAAAGCATGTTACCCAGGTACTAATCCTCAAAAGTCCCAGAATAGTAGGTCATTTGTCCCAATGTTCCAATCTCTCTGCCAATGCATAAAGTAACCGGTAGCCTCACTCAAGAGAGTACTCTAGCCAGACTATTTCAGATAGAAGTAACAGAACCCATTCTACCAGCTTAAGGAAATAAAGGTTTTTATTGTCCAGCATTGTCCAGTTCCAGAGGCAACTTAGAGCAGGCAAGGGCAGGATGGATAATCATTCATAGCCAGGACCAGAGCCTCTCCATATTTGGAAATGTGGGGTTTGTTCTCTCACCCCGTGGAAATGCTCTGATTGATTTCTCTCAGTCCAGTGTCCCCGGTGGCTATCACAGTGCCGAGCACACAATGGGTGCGCGGTAAATATTTTTGAGGGAGCGAATGGCATGTCTCTGATTCTCCATGAATATGGGGAGAAATGACTGCATGGGAGGGTTCTTGATTCCAGCATTGCTGACTATCAACTTATATCTCTCCTTCACAGGTTCAAATTCTTAGGAAAGAGTCTGGTTGACTCAACTTAGCAATGGATTGACTCCTTCTCGGGCAAGGGTCTCTTCTAATCAGCTCTTATTAGGGAGCCCTATTGCACTAACTGGGAGGCAGCCTCTCAGAAAAGGGTGCACTACCTGAGCAAGTTTTCAAGAAATGTCTGCTGGAATAGCGGTTGAGTGTTTGCAAGCACGGCTTAACGATTTCTCCCTCCAGGGCCCTCTGCAGTGTGATGTTACTGCTTCCCCCTCAGGAATGAGTCTATTTCCTGCCTCTTGATTCTGGGCTAGCTTTATGACTAGCAGGATGTGGGGAAACTGATTGTGGGAGAATTCTTAATCCTATTTCTCAAGAGGTTTGAGCACACTGCCACCCCCAAGTGAAGACCCCACAACTGCCCGTGGGATACAGGAGGTCCCGCTGGGAGCCGGCAACGCAAACAAGGCCACGGTGGGCTTTCCAGCCCCCGCTGTGCTGCCAAAGCCTGCTGCCAGGCGAATGACTTCAATGAGTCCAGTGGGAGTGCCAGGAGCAAGGAAAATGGTTTATGTTATAAGCTTCTAGGTTTTGGGCTGATTTATTATGCAGAAATGGATAAATGATACACATTTTCATAAATTTTAGCAACTTTCTTTGTTCTTGACTGAGAAGGAATGAAAAGTTGAATCCTGTATCGGTACCAAAGCTTTCATTTATAAATTGACTACTTATCTAGGTCATCCTGATTTTTTTACAAAAACCATAAAACAAAAAACTGGGAAGGAATTGAATTTATCCCTGGCACTTCAATAGAGAGAGACAGGTTTGTTCCAATGCTCTCTAGCTAGTCTAATACTTAAGCTCCTGGACCTCAGTTTAATTATCTGTTAACAGGAACGATAAAATGTATATTTCAGAGAAGGCTGTGAAAGTCATCTGCTCTACAATATGCACAGCCATTGTGCTGGGGGGGTGGGGTCTGTATCTTATGAAAATCAAATGAGGTCATTTATGTAAAATGTGTGTATTTGTTTTGTTCAGTGCTATATCCTTAGAATGTAACACAGTGTGCTTGGCACTCAATTATTGCTCAATAAATTTGTTGAAAGAAAACAATAAAATTATATTAAATGTGGTGCCACATACGTGTTCAATAGAGGCACACCCTCGAAGCACACTGTAAAGCCCTGTTCATCTCTGACAGGATTTTAGGAACTAAGTAAGTGGGGAAGCTTTGGGAACATAACTGGAAAACGAGGTTTTACACCAAGAAAGTCTGTTTGCGGTCCATGCCCCAGCGGGAAAGAAATCAGCTCTGCCGCGGTGCCAGGTGTTCCAGAGCAAACCCGAAGTGGCAGCCCAGCTCTCCTTGAGACAAATGACACCCGACACCATCTAGTATAACATTCCCCTGTGCTAGGTCCTGGGAAGCTCTATCCCATAATAAACTCTTCGAAACTGTGGTTTGGTGATTGATCAAATTTGGAAAATGCCACCTAGTACAGAACCTCTGCGATCGGAGTAATTTATACCAGTGTATATGAAGGCCCTGAGAAATCCTGCAGTAAATAACTAACAGAAATGATAACAAACATTTGTAAACAGGCATTTCCTTTTTTGTTTTAAATTTAAAGTGATTTTCACCATGTAATGCCTCTAACACACTACAGAACTGGTACTCATCAGGACACACTGTGGGAGGTCCCACCTTATAGGGGACACTGAGGTCTGGGGTGGGAGCAAGGCAGGGTCTTGTGTCCTATCCAGGCGCAGCACTAGCCAGCCCCTTCACTTGTCTTCCCTGGTAATGGTTCCCCAGAAATCCCTTTGGAGGCACCTCTTACCTCTTATTTCTCCTCCCATTAGCAACCATCCTCTCAAAGCAAATAAAGGCTATGGAATTCCTTCGCCACCCTGTTCCACAAAAGGGAAGTAGCATATCCATTTTGCCAAGTGCAAAGCAATGACTTGGCTGGCTCCATCTATCTCTGTTAATGACCTAAGAATGCTGTCCAGGCTTATTTATTATAAGCAGGCACCAAGGAAAAATACTGCAGGGCTCCTCACAATCGGGATATTTGCATAGGCCCTGATTCTCCCAAGGGAGCTGTGTTCTTTGGCCTAGCTGGGTTTCCCTGAGATGTGACCAGTGCTTTTTAACCCACTAGGAGAAGAGTAAGAGAGGAGCTTAGGGAAGATGATAAGGGTTTTAAGGGACATTTCAGAGGCAGGACAGCCTAGTGACTGAGACCATGAGCCCCATAGTCAGTCACACCTGGGTTTGCATGCCAGCTCCAACACTAGGTTGGGCAAATTACCGAACATTTTTAGCCTTTGTTTTCTTATCTGTGAAAGGAAGATTATAAAAATTTACATCTCATGTAGTCACTGTGGGTATTAAATAAAGCCATGCATATAAAATACTTAACACAGAGTCGGGCTCAGTAACACAGAGTCAGGCTATTGTTATTAGTAGAAATGTTATTACAAGGACTATCTAATTTCCTTAAAATATCTATTCATTCATACATCAAATATCTTAGCCCTTCCTACATGCCTGGCATGGTGTTAGATCCTGATGATACAGGCAAAAATAATATGCTACCTTTCTGTTCAAAAAGCTTACATTGTAGCAAAGACAGACAGCAAACTGACAATGAGCCCACCCGTTGCGGGTGCTCTCTCTGGCGGAGGAAAGCTAACAGAGGAAGCCCAGAAGGTCGCAGGCAGGAAGAGGTGTGACTCTGCAACACAGTCTTGGAGGGTTAACTAATTCAAGCAGCTGGTAAAGAGCTGGCCCACGAGAAGGCGCTCCATACCTAGTAGCCACATATAATAAGGGATCAGGATTTAGGCAGGTGAGGCAAAGCTGAAGCCATATCAGGAAGATGACCGCATTGAGAGGAAGGTGTGGGATCAATCAGAGATGACTGATCCTACAGGACACTTCTTCATAGCTGAGGCTGAGTAGAGATGAGCCTGGCCCAGTACACAGGGTCTCTGTCAGAGAGAGGCTCTTATTCCAAGTAGAAGCATTGGTTATTTACTTAAAAAGGTTATGGGGACCATTAAAGAAAGTTTAAGCGAGGGAAGAAATGTATGTAGACTTGCATCTTGGGAGATCATTTCAGCAGGAGCATGGAGCTTAAATTGTAGAGCAGGAACAGGAAAATGATACCGAGACAAGCCTGGCTGGAGGAAATTCTTCTTCAAGAAGCCTTCCCTGATCCAGGCCACACTAAATCTCCCCAGCAGTGCCACATGCTTCCCAAAACCTAACAACATGGTGACTTACATACATTCCTCTGCTGTCTATTGGGCTCTACCCGCTGAAGGAGGATGAACTGGCACTCGGACGTCTCTCCCTCCTTCACAGCGCCTAGAATGAGACAATGGTCCCCTAAATGTATGCTGAGTGCCTGAAAAGACACACAGTCCCAGCTCTGTTCCATCTGTAGATTGCCTCCTCAGCCAGAACTCCATTCCCACCCATCCTGACCAATGTCCCTTAGATCGATCCCATAGATCAAACCAGAGTAAGGTTGTCAGAGAAAATACAGAATGCCCAGTTAAATTTAAATTTCAGTTAAATGACACATCATTTTTTTTTGGTGCAAGTATGTGCCATGAAATTTTTGGTATCTACTCCCATAAAAAATGTACTTCTATATCTGAAATTCACATTTACCTGGGAACTCTGTATTTTTATTTGCTAAATCTGGCAACACTACACCAAAGACATTAATGTTAATGATGTCATTCTGGAAGTGGCAGATTCATACCCCTCCTCTCTCTGACACCTGATTCTCCCTTTTAACCCCCAAATTCCTAAGCATTCTCCCTTCTAGTTTAGAGCTACAGTGATGAATAACCACGTTTCCAAATCACAAATCTAGACATATTATATGACACATGAGCTAGAATAAAGTTTTTTTCCCCCAACCCTGAAACTGGTAAATTTTGTATGGACTTTATTTATATCTCACTTTTGTCACGTATAAAATTTGGTTTTTGTCATAACTTCACAGGGTTATGACAAAACTTAGAAATAATATGTTGAAGTGCCCCACACAGGAACTTAAATACAGGTGATTCATTGAATTAAAATTTTTTTAGGCACTTACTCTGTGCTAGGCAGACACTGGGAATTCTCCCTGTCCCCATAGATTTTAAAGTTTGGGTAGGGATGCTTAGAGAAACTATGATTAATATGGGAAGAAAGGGTAAAATAATGGGGCCCATTAAAATACATAGGCAAGTTGATTACTATACTCATTGATTTTCCAGTGCTCACTTTTGCCTTATTTACATACGTGCACACACATACGTACCAACATACACGTTAATCATCATGACTGCAACAACAGCTCAGAACATTAGATATAGAAACTTTAGCCAAGAACCAGCAAAAGCAACAAAGAAGTGACCAGCCAGGCCATATCAGTGGGCATAACTCAGTACTATTCTTCTAATCTGCTTGTACCCTTGCAGGATGACTCTACTCTGTTCCAAGCTGTTCCTGAACACCAGTAATCTCCCGCCCTACTCAGGTCCTCTAATGTAAGAGCCAAGTATGGTGCCATTGCAACCTGTGTTCCTGGCTTCTGGGACAGGATACCAGGTGCTGCACCACCTCCTGGCCAAGGTGAGGTAGTGCCTTTTCCATTAGCTCTCGACAGCTGCACTCATCATCTACCTGAGGGGCTGGCCTGCTCTGCAATGCCCTTGTCTGCTCATCCATTGGTGCCGAAGGTCCCCTGCTCAACTACTGAACCAAGCCTGATGGAGGCAGGGAGGACATTAGCAGCCTCTCACCTACCAGCTGGTGAGGTCTCTAATTTGTGTTGTTTGAGTCAAGAGTACCAGAGAACTCTGATATTGTCTTCCTTGGGCTCAGGCTCATTGTGTCCCATCTGTATTTCTGGTCTTCTGATCTTGCCTTCTGATTTGCCTTCATTTCTACCGCTGAGACCCTGAACACAAGTCACTATCTACTATCTGCCTACATCCTCTCACCTTTCCTGGGGTCTCAGCCCTCTCATCTAATACAAATAACTGCCTTTTATTGTCAGTTCCTGTGTGAGGTATTTAATATATAGTATATTACCATATTTAAATCCCATCACAGCCTTAAGAGGCAATTACTATGTCCCACTTCTTAATGCAAGGAATCCAAAACTCAGAGAGATTAAGTGGCTTTTGCATATGGCGACTATCTAGGGCCCCGGTCTCCACGCCCTGACCACCAGAACCACGTGGGGCTCAATGTTGGCTGCCTCCCCCAGGCTCCTGAGGAATTAACATTGGGCTTAATGGCCTTCCCCTTCGAGGGTCTTCTCTGTAGCTGGGCCAGTCCCCTCCAGCTGCAGGCTTCCCATTTCTATTTTTAGCTCTGCCCTAGCCTGCCTGTCACTCAGCTCCCAGCATATCTCATGGCAACGCTTGCCAGAATGGTGGATGGCTGGCCCTTAGCTCTGGGACCTAAAGGCAGAGTAAAGAGGAATGGAAGTCAGCCTCCTAAGTGAGAGTAGTGAGCTGGGGAAATGAAGATTAAGTTTGAAGGGAGGTTCTGGTCCAAAGGGATGGAGCAGACATGAAAAATGAGCTAAAGGTAGGAAATGAAGGTTGAGGCTACAAGTGTAGCAATACAGACAAGACACAGAGAAAAAAGTCCCCATGCCACTGGTACAATTTCATGAAAGCTTTGTGGTCTAGGCTGTTGGTCAGAAGGGGACCACCCTTATAATATATGACTCTCATTACCTTTTGAAATACTAGGGAATATGAAGTGGCAAAGGACATAAAGGAAGGGTCCCTTTGAGCATGTACACAAAATTAACCCTGGTCAGGCCCAGGGCAGGGTTGAAGGAGGGTCCATGTCTTCACCGTTCCCGTGATTCAGATCTGTGCTCCTGATGCAGTGACTGAATCCTGTAACTGAGAACAGCCCTTCACTGAGCAGCCCACGTCTCCAGGCTGCTGCCATCTCCCCTCAAAACAGGTGGGTTCTTTGAAGGGACAGACACAATGTACTATTAGCACTGTTCCAGTGAAACATAGAAATTATGCCATGAAAACTTAATTGCCACTTTTTCAGTAATCAGCATTAACATAGTGAATATTTAAAGCTACAACAGATTGCGTGGCAGCCAAGAGTTAGGCAGCAGCGACTTCTAGAGAGCTAAAAAATGAAGGCCCACGGGGACTGAGGGCAACTGCATTATTCAGGCCCTTTTCTGACCTGTGTGTAAAACGGCCCATACTAGTGGGTTTGCTAATCTCAAGGTATGTTCAAACTGCCAACTCCATTGACTTCCCTTTCCCTAGGTGCCTCAGGCACACTTTGATTGAATAAAACTCATTCAATTCAGTTCTGAATTAATATGATTTGGCTAATGCTGAGGTAAAAAAGACATAGCTCATGTCTTCAAGGAGTTTGTGGCGAATTATTGGTGATGAAAAGTACAATGATGACCACGATCAGGACATCTTATAATGAGGACATAAGACAGACTTAGTTTGATTCCTGACTTTAAAACTCTTCAGTGATCTGGCCTTGGGCAAGTTACTTTTTCTTCTGATCTCCATTTTCCTAATCTTTAAAATGAAAATAAGATTGTAGACTTAGTAAAGGTAGAGGGAGTATTAAATATAATCATGCATGACCTATCACAGTGCTTGGCACAGACTAGCTATTTGTTAAATGGTTTTAGCCAAAATGTGAAAAAAAAAAAAAAAAAAAAAAAAAAACTGCCATAAGAAAAAATACTGAGAAAGTTTAGAAGGGCAGTGCCTTGTGAAGACAAATAAGGCTTCACGGAGGAGGTTATATTTGATATGGTCCTGAAGGGACAGGTAGACATTTTACAGGTGAGAGCTTTTAAAAATCTTAGGTGCTCAAAAAGTAGCAGTTGAATAAATGGATTAAAGCATGAAGGCAGGAGATTATTTTTCAGGCAGAGGAAATTAGGAACAATAGTGTGCACATGTGGGAATTGTTAAACGAATAGCAGAAGCATTCATTTGGACAATAACAAATTTCAGAGACACGCAGGAAGTCAGAAAAAAGCAGACTGGGCACATACTGTAGTGAATGTGAATGCCAGCCTCAGCGGCTGATCAATCAATAGTATAGGGAAGAGAGGAGCCATTGGAAATTTCTAAGCAAAGGAGAGTCACATTCAGAGGTGGCAGTGGCGTGAAGAAGAGATTTAAGTGAGGAAGGACAGGAAGCAAGGATGTGGGTAGGAGGCTGCTATACTGGCTCAGGCAAGAGACAATGGGGCCCACATTAGGGTGCTAACCATAAAAGTAGGAAAAGGTAGACAAATGAGAGAGATGCTGTAGAACAGAACCCACAGCAGTTGGTTAGGAGATTGTGGGGTCAAGATATGCTCTATTGGGTTGGCTTTAGCTCAGCGGGTACTTCGAGGTTCAAGCATTACTTCAAGATGTGCTCTACTTATAATTACTAATGGTGTCTGAAATGATGAGCAGAAGGAAAGAGCCAATAACTTGATTTTAATAGTAGTGAGGGAATCACACCATTAGAAAGAGAGAGAACAGACTGTCATGAGGGAAATGGAGACCAAGTCAGAGAAAGAGCCTCATTGACCTTTAGAATACAGCACCTATGAGGTCCAATCAGGGCACACCCTGGGGGGGGGTTGTCAGAACCAGGCCGACCATACCTTCCTGGGCTATACATGGGGTCACCTGCAAATGAAGATTTGAAGTACTTGAATTGGACTGTGTATAACCCTCAACTCCTGGAAACCAGGTTTGTGATCACTGAGCATTTGCTGCCATGCATGCAGCTTCTCTCTGAGGCCTTATAACCAGTGCTGACCATTCAGGCAATCCAGATGTGCTGATGACTTCCAGAAAGGTCAGAGACACCCACCAACCAGGGCCCATCTGCAGGCTCCAAAGTGGAATATTCAAAATAAACAACTAAGGAATGAGAAATGAGTGGGAAAACTTTTATTTTTAATGCACAAAGAATTGAAGAAAATACTAATAGTTAATATTCACATTGAGATGAGCCTCTTGCCTGGAGCTCGCACGTCAGTGAAAGAAGTCCCTGTTGGAAGAACAGGGCTTCACAGGTGGACAGGTTGGCAGTGGCCCCTGCACTGGGAGTTGCTTTGGGGATATCGCCACGAACTATCATGTACACAAAGTAGGTGTACAGAGTAGATTATCTGATATTAAATAAGCTAACCGACACAAAACGCACTTGTGACTTATAACAATCCTCTCTGAGGAACTGCTTAGTTAAGACAATACGAATAATTTCTATAGTATGTAACTCCAAAAAAAAAAAAAGATACAACTAAGACTTATCCTATTCCTGGCATGCGGCCTTCACTAACCACATCAAATAGTAAAGAGTGATACTCAAACCAGATTTGATAACAAGTTGGTCAAAATTATTTAAATTATTAGCACTATTCGGTGCCACTATGATTATTAACACTTTCCTAGATGTATACTGTGCATATATTTTATAAGATACTTATATTATGAGCATCTACTCATTTATATATATGCATTTATTTATTTTACTAAAAACAGGATAATCAAAAAGGTTTGGAAATTATAGCTGTCAATGGTTATTTCAAAATACTGAGACTGAATTTTTGAGAGAAGACTTGGTAGTGAAAAATGGAGATATGGGAAAAACTGATGTGAAGTGGACAAATGGAGGAAGCGTATCACTGTTACGGCAGGAGCGTCAGACTCGTTTTCACCGGGAGCCACATCAGCCTCGCAGTTGCCTTCAAAGGGCTGAAATAACTTTAGGACTGTATAAATGTAACTGCTCCTTAACCGTTAAGAAGTTGAAATTACATTCGGCCCTTTGAAGGCAACTGCGAGGCTGATGTGGCCCCCAGTGAAAATGGGTTTGACACCCTGTATTAGGGGAAGGAAGAATGCAGAGAGAGGAGCTGGGAGCGTTGAAACCAACGAAATCTTATGTCTTAATTTTCCCCAGAATACCTGACTAGTGAGAAAGGGCCTAATCATTTGCTGGAACAGAAATGTCCCACTTGAGGGCTCCCTTAACAAAACTGCCCTTTGGCCAAAGGGTTTCCAGCCTTTTCCATGGCAGAATCGTGCCAAGGGCCAGAAAGGAAGCTCTTTAATGGACGCCATTTCATACGGCATAGCATGCTTTTCTTTTCTCCTCCCACCACCAAGAAACTGTTGTGATAGGCACAATTTTAGAGTACTTAAAAATAGATTACAGTTAGTGGTGAAACACATAAGCCAGAGAAATGCTGGGCAAGTGTACGCTTCAAGCTACACAGCCCAAGGCTGCCGGCTATAAAAATACTCTGTCTCCCATTTGGCTAAGTGAGGCTTTAGCAACTGGTAATTTTTGCATGTCCTAGTCACTGCTAATTGTTGAATTAGAACATCTGTCAAAAGTAGGGATATTTTCCTCAGAGCACAGAGCAGGGAAAATTAGCTCTTCTCTAAGGCAGCACAAGGCAGTATCACAACTGTGCCCACTGCCAGCAGCTAATGTGCTCTCCCTCTGCCCATTGTTTCCAAACAGGAAGCCCACTGAATGGCTTCTGACCACCCTCATTAGAAACCGCATGGGGATTTTGCAGACTCGGGATTTACCCAGGCAATGGCAACTTTAAAAATGTCCAAAAAGGGTCAAGAACTAGACTGCACATGATTTAACAAGGTGCCTGTCTCCAACCAAGAACACAAAAACTGTTCCAGCTCAGCCTTGCCCCAGGAAATAGTTCTATTTACTGCTTAGGTCCCCAGAGTCAGGAGATAACAGTGTATGTGGCTTTGAGCAAATCTCATATCCTCTCCAGGTCCAAGTTTTCCCACCTATAAAATAAAGGGATTTTGTTTTAAAGGGTTTCCAAAATGTGAGATCTTTAGAAGACTAGTGCATCCTCATGGCTGTCTTAGAAGTTACCTCTGAGGTGGATGGTTGAACAGGACCCAGTCCCTCGACTCCACTTCAGTGAGCTCTGTTCCCCTTTCATCTATTTTATACACCTGGGTTCAGTGTCCAATAAGCAGAGGGAGTGATTTGACAGCTGAAATAATAAGTGGATCCGAAAGATCCCTGCAGAGATCTGCTATGACAGAGCAGAGAGGATCACCCAAAGCTGGACCACCCAGGTATACCACATGTGGCTAGACCAGAGGGGGGGCCTCCCCAGACATACTCGCCTCCTTACAGTCCTGGAGCACAGCTCTGCAGATCCTCCACCCTTTACCTCCTTCCATTCTCCCTGCTATTGATTCCTTTCCCACTCCTTTGACCTAAATGTGTTGTCCTTCTCATTCAAGGCCCAAATAAAGTCGCACACGCAACACGAACCATCCATACCACTCTCTCCCGTCTCTTTCCTGTCTGAGGACTTGAACCACTGAGTTCTGCACACATCATTTGCCCCCAGGGTGCCTTAGACGATCTAAAGTCTTGTTTTCCTACCAAGAATGTAAACCTCTTGAAGGGAATGACCAGTATTTCATTTTGCATGTGGATGGAACCAAGCACATGATAGGATTCAAGGAATCTGGGTATTTGAGTGGTCGAACAATTTGATTGAATAATCACAGTTATAGATATAAAATTAAATCTCTGGTACCTCATGAGATCCAGAACGAGATCAAACTTTTCAAGCATTTATGTTCCCAAATTATCCATCCATTCATCCACCCACCCACCCACCCTTTCATCCAGAAAAATATTTATGGACCTTTGAGTACCATGGACTTTCTTTTATTCTTCTATTTGTTACAAAATTAATCATCAACCAAATTTTGCCAATGTGAAACTCTCCCCCCATCTTCATATATTTAGGGAATCCACTCCCTCCTCTCCATCCCAGCTACCATTTCTCTTGTCGAAACCATGTCACCAAGCTAGAATTACTATTTTAGCCTCTTATCGTAACTTTCCTTTTCTAGTTTGGGTCCTCTCAAATCTCTTCTTCATGCTGCCTCTAGATTCATCTTTCTAAAATACAAATACAACCATGTCATCCTTCTGCCTAGAGCAGTTTATTTGTTCTCCATATGTACAGGCCAAACATAATGGTGGGGAAGGAATGCCCTAGATAACCTGGCCTCATGTAACTCTCCAGCCATGTGTAATTCTCTCTGACTCAAGTCCTGCTTTTCTTGGATGTTCTTTAATGCCTTTTAAGTTTTGCTCACTCCAGTGCATCTGCCTGGCATGCCCAGGACTCCTCTGCCCTTCTTCACTTGGGAAGTTCCTCTTCATTCTTTAACAGGCAAGTTTCTCTTCCTTTAACAAGTTTTTGCTCAATCTCAAAGGATGATGAGCTACATGGCTTCTCAGCTACCATTATGTCTTAAGCATAGAACAAACTAAATATTTGTCAAAACAAAAAAATACAAATATAAATCAAAATATAAAGTATATGTAATGAATACAACTACGTATGTAATATATATATATATATATATATATATATATATATATATATATGTAAATACAAATCTAAACCTTGGTTACATATCTTATATCTCTAAAGTGCTCCACAGGTGACAGTGTATTCACATCCATCACCTCCTTTGAACCTTATTTTATGAGAAAGTTAAAGTAGGAATCATTTGTTTCACTTACTGAATTATAAGAAACCAAGTGAGCTTCTGAAAATAATGAAGTGAGTAAGTGGCAGATAGGAGTTCAAAGTGTATAAGCAACGATCCAAGTCCAGTGCATAGCGCAGTGCGTGGTGCACAGGAGCCCAAAGGGACTGGTAGCTGTCATTATCATTAACACGAAGGTCTAGGCGTTCCATCACTGCCTCACCCCAAACCCACACTGACACTGCGGGGCTTGACCAGCAATCCATCTGGCTTGTTTCAGGCAAGAACGACCACTCGTGTCCCCCACAGCACAGACGCATGCCCAGAACTGACCCAAAATCAAACCTGCTGTTAGGGCGCTCGGGGAGATGATCGTTTCAGGGCCACACACTGTGTCCTAGGTCCTTATGAGGCATCTGATCTCTCTCATCATTATTCTGTTCTGTTAATCATTGGGCTTGTATTTTAGAGCGTAGTTTGCTTCCCCCCTTCTTTGTCTTTCTTTTCTCTCTTTTTCTTTCTTTTTCATTTTTTAAAAAATAATTACCTTTGGGTCATACCTGGAAGTAAGGAATTTAAAGGGTGTGTGTTCATAGCAGATGACTTTGCACTAGATGTGTGTGTGTGTGTGTGTGTGTGTTCCTGAAAAGTAATGTGAATTAAATTCTGGCAAATCAAATCCTATTTTAAATGCCTGAAAGAAGCTCTACATTTAAAGGACTCCTCTGGGAAAATTCTTTTATGATGTGAAAACTCACTTCCTCTTCCCAATCTGTCTATATACTTGGATTTTCAGATAAATTTCTTAATTGGTGCATTGTAAATATACAGATTCAAAACTAAATATTTATGGATTATTTACCATGTAACAAACATTGTTGGTGTTGAGGATATAGCACCTTAAAGGATTTATATTCTACTGAGTAAGAGACAGTAAACCGTAATTACACAATCGCTTCTTTATTTATTTTTAAATTTTTATTGTATTTTCTCATTACTATTTAACCCCTTTTACCTCCTCCCCCTGTAATCACCATACTGTTGGCCACGTCCGTGAGTCCTTTTTCCTTTTTGCTCCATCCCTCCACCCCCTACCCTCCCCCGCTTAGCTGTCATTTGCTCTTCATCTATGAGTCTGTCTCTATTTTGCTTGTTAGTTCAGTTGGATTCCACATATGAATGAAATCATATGTATTTGTCTAAGGGAAATAAGCCAGTCAGTGAAATACAAACACCAATCACTTCTGTATAAGTGTTGCATGTGACAGAAAGGAAAGTATCAGTACTCAGGCCTTTTGTAACAGAGATAGACTAGCTTTTAGCAGGGAGGCAGGGGAGTGCAGGAGCTGTGGTGCAGAGGAGAGATGGGAGGGTGGGGAGAGGTGAAATTTGAGGCTAGAAATGTAAGTAGGAGTCAGATCTTGGCTTGAAATATACCTATAATAAAATGATGTCCAGGCTTTTTAAGTCAAACCTTCCCATGTGGGAAGAAGCAGTTCTTGACTCTTAGCTATGTCTCCAGCTCTCCCCTCCTCCATTTACCATGCCTGACTAATGCAATTCTGGGAAAAGGTCCAATGCAAATGTTACCCTCCCAGATAGTTCTATTTGCTAAGTCTTTAGCCAAGACCAGCATTCTTTCAAAATGGCCCAAAGATTGCGATTAATCTCCTCCAATATTTAAATTGAAATCTATTCTTTGGAATCCATACTAAAAAAAAAAAAAGATCCAAATTATTTAGCTTATTTCTTGAAAGCCTGGCCCCTTTTAGAACACATTCATGGATCCTACAGTATACTGGGGTCCAGAGGTCATAGTTTCAGTAAATATCAGGTCTTGTAATCCGGTCAGAGATATTTTTTCTTTATAAGTTTATTCATTTTTATTAGACAAGGGAGATTTAAATTAGCCTTTATTGAATGATCACTGTGACAGATATTTTCTGTGGCCTACCCAATAGCTCCTTTGCCTACCCCATATCCTTCTACATGACAGACAGAACCCTACTGTGGCAGGAATATGACTGAGGTCCCTTTATCTCATATAAATCAGACTGCTCCTTGCTCCAGCCAGGTGATGAATAATGATGATCTTGTTTCTCATGGCCATTGATTGGGCTAACGGAGAGGATGTGACTCAGTTCTGTCCAATGACCTAAAAAAGGCGCATTCTGCCAGGAGAGGATTCTACTTCTGAATACAAAGCCCAAGTCTCCTGAAGAGAAGAGTTTTTAGTTCTTCTTTTTTTCACTTCTTTTGTCTTGAAACTGAAGTCAAAAGTTGTGGATGTCATCTTATGATCATGAAGTAACAACTTTAGGATAAAAGAAACTGTTCCAATGCTGGTAGAAAGAATAGGAAATTTATGTCATCTTCACTGAGCAGCTCATTCAGTATCAGTGATTATCTCTTTTGGTATTTCATTATCAGAAAAAAAAATAGAACCCTATTTTTTTAAGCCACGTGTGTGTGTGTTGGGTTCTGTTACTTGCTGCTGAAAGCATCCTTAAATATACAATAACCATTTGACATTAATATTATCTTCATTTTACAAATGGGAACTGAGTCTCCGAGCAACTGCCCAAGTTCATACAACTAAAGAATGATAACCCAATCTTGTATACATTCAAAATTCAAGCCCTTTCTATTATAAACTCTGCTTTCTACGAGTACAAATTCGAACTATTTTAATTACATAGTTAAAAAATCACATTTACTAAGAATAATTAAATTATATGGAAGCAGAATTACACTGAAAAAATGATTTTATTAACATATAAACATAAAGCTTTTTTTTTTAAAGGAAGCCACAATATGATCTCTCAATGCACCGGACATGGGTCAGGTGAGCCTACATGACCCCCTGGGGCTAATAATGACTCCAGCTTGTCTGAGGTATTCAGTAATTACCATTCTCCAGTCCTGATGTGGAGTACTTTACATATATATAGCATGCAATTCTTATAACGACCCTCTGAATGATAGAATAAGTATGTCCATTTCACTGATGAAAAAACTGAGACTTAATGAGCCTACGGTTATTGGAGGCATTTAAACTTAAGCTTGAATTTAGAGCACATGCCCGCATCCTCTGCATGCCATAGCTTTCATGCACACAATAGCATTGCTTCCCCAGAGTCTTGGTCAAGCAATACCAGATACATGGCTATTTCCTCAGAATGCATCCTGGCATTCATCAGTGTTAACAGTAGCAGAAATCATGATAAGCTGCATAGGCATTACATATTACAATGAAAAAAAAAACACGGACTTTGGAACCAAGAAGATCTGAGTTTGAGCACTGACTTTGTCATTTTTTTGCTGTGTGACAATAAGATAGTTACTTATGCTGAGCTTCTGTGCGCCCCCACCTATGTATGAGGGATTATAATGCTAAAAAGCAGAATTGTTTTGAGGACCTAAAAATATAATAAATTAGTCTCTCTTCCCATATTCTCTGTAGATGCTATAGCAACCTCATTATTTCAGTGGCACCAAAATGCTGAAGCCCATTCTTAAATACTTAAGAATCAGGCAGCATTTACAAGCCTAGAATTGGTTCACATTTTTCCTGAGGGTAGTTCTGTAAATTATTCTTTTCAGTGTTTGCTGCCTATTTCCCAGAGGATCATTAGAGAATATTTATTTTGAACATATGTGTGGGAAGTTAAAACTCATAGAGGCAAATAAAAATGGTAGTGGTGATTGAGTGGTGGGTGATAAGATTAAGCTGCCCACATGCTGTGCATAGCTTCTCACATTGTAGACTGGCCTTGGTTGAATACATCAAATAAGACCATATATATAGGTGCCTTGGTGGCCTAAAGTTATGGTTTTTAAATAGCCAACAATTTGTTGTCTCTGCATAAGAATCACTTGAGAACTTATTAAAAATACAGATTCATGGTATTCCACTGGGAATTTTGGTTTAGTATTCAAATCTAGACATTTTATTTTTAACAAGTATTTGATATGATTTATTATCCATACATTTTTTGAAAACATTGGCTTAAATTATAACATGGCTTTTATTTTGCTTCCATTTCATCCTTGTTTTCATGGGCGCATTAATATATAAACATCTCTGTATTTAATTGTCTCATCTTTCCCCAAACACTGTCTCCAGAATCACACCAGAAAGGGTTATGTAAGGAAAGCAAACAGCATTACATGAATGAAAACATTTATCAAATACCAAGAGATCAATAAGACAAATGCCCAGTGGGCCAGAGAATTTACTAATTACCCTATGTTCCCAATAAAATGACCCCTGAAAAGAATATTGAGCTAAAAGGGCTACACATTTCTTGCCTTCCCAAGGCCCTTGAGAGTGACTGTGTATAACCTTTCGCTAGCAGACAGCTGTGTTTATCTCTCACTTGGGCATTCTCCATGAAAACATTATTCCAGAATCACTGCTACAGAAAGGAAATTTCACCTTGGCAACCAGAAGGAACATGAGCTGTGATTGGAAGTAGGAAGAACTCCCATTTCATCAAAACCCATTAAGACTCCCAAATCTTTGACCTCCTCCTTTTATACCAGTTCATTGTAGCCAAATTCCATTTGGTTGTAGAACATTTTATGGGGAAAAAAAATTAAATAAGAAATCCCTGTAGCTACAACATGAAATAAAAGCATACCTACGCTATTTAAAGCAATGGTGGCAGGCACAAAACCCGCCTCTTTCCTTCGAGAAACATTCATAAATAGCGGTTGTATGGATTATTCCCATCATTTCACAGTATGAAAACAACTGTGGCGGGCCTACCACCGCAAGCTGTCCTTGTCTCCCTCCCAACCAAACAAGAGCACATGTCCAAAAACACCGTCACCAGCATCTATAATTTTCTCACTCCTCGGTCATCTTAAGCAAGATCCATCCATAACTTAGTATTTTTCCACTTTCCTTCTCAAAATTTATATTTTCCCATCTCACTGGGCTCTTAAAACAATTTGACAACCTTCTTTCTGAGCCTTAATTAATAGCCTCTCCCTGTCCCTTTAATGATGAATCCAGTTTTTGCCACACTTCCAAACCCTACATCAAGCAGTCCCTAAATCAATGATTCTCAAAGTACTCTCCAGACCAGCAGTATCAGCACCACATACTGCAAAGCAAATTCTCAGGCTGCGCCCCAGATGTACTGAGGAAGAAGTTCTAGGGGAGGGGCCAGAACTCTGTGGTGATCCTAGTGCACAGTGCAATTTGGGAACCACCGCTCTGAATCACTCTCAACACAGGTCTATCGTATTTTACTGAGAAAGCAGATGCTCCTTCAGAACTGTGACCTTATTATCACAGATTCTCATGTGTCATTTCCCTGTTGGTCTTTCTCCCTAGACTGCTAGATCTTTGAGGATAGAAACAATATCTTGCTCATTTTTGTCTTCACATTCCCAGGTCCCAGTACAGTGTTTAGCACATATTAATTGCACACTAGACATGACTGAATAAGTTAAATAGGGTTGTGCTCATTAATAGTCACTGTCCATTCAGGTCTCAGTTTTTTCCTCTATGACATGGAGGCCAATCAATAAAGGACCTTTTTACCCTATGAGATGGCAGCACCAATCAAGGGTTGTGAAATAATGGATATTTAAAAACTTATATTGAGCTAAATGTGCCATATAAATGGAGACATCATTATTCTTCCTGACCATACTCTGTGAAAAACAAACAAACAAACAAACAAAAAACCGTAAAAGCCATCATTCCTTTAAAACTGAAAGGTCAACTGGATAAAATTTGAAGTCATGTAAGTCTTCCCTCTTTGTTTTTGAAATCCTATTTTCTTTCCACCTGATAATTCAGGGAAGTATGTGAACTCAAATTTCTGGTAGCTTCATTTCCCACAAAAATGTTATGGGTTTTGAAGCTCAAATAAAGACCAGGATGTTGCAGCTATCTCTGAGTGAGCTTCAAGTACAATATTTTGTCTTCAATGTGAACCACTGTAAAAATGTTTGAAGAAAAGAAAACTGCAAACTTCTCTCCCTTTGAAACACTATGAAAATACACCATAAGGCTTTAAGTCACAATCTGGGGACGGGTGTAAGGCTAGGCGGCGATCCTGAGTAGGGAGAGAAACTGTAATTTATGACTGGATTGTGCAGAGAGGACTCACATAACATGACCTTCTGCAGAGCAGCCAAATCAAAGCCGGTGCCAGGGCAGCTCCTCACACAGCTCCTCTCTCTAAACAGCTCTGCTGTTGGTAGCTCCTCTGGTGAAATGAGAGGATGTGCTGCATTCTCTAATTCAATTCAATTCTCTAAGTATTGATTGAGCTCCTAAGATGTGCTCAGCCAAGGCTGACCTGACTTGAAGCTCGAAAAGTGATTGCCTACATGCTATGCTTCAAGGAGAACAAGGAAGGTCCCTGGGTCCTAAATATCTACCTCTCTATGCCCCGTCTCCCTCATGTTGCCTGAAACTCGGCTCCATCTTCTGGGCTCTCTGGTAGCACTCGCCAAGATATATTTCATAAATGTTCACCCCAGAGATGCTCCACACAAATCCAGTTCCATGGTCCAGTTAGAGAATTAATGCAGTCTACAACCCCTCTAGGAGATTCATCTTTATTAATGGTAAAACTCTAAGAATGCCTACAGTAATGGTTATCTATTTACCCTTAATGTAGTTTCTCAGTCCTATCTGAGACACAGAACTAACTCCTCTCCAGTTATTTTCCTTCCTCTTACTGTTTAGTAATGCTTATTGGTACATAGTTGGGCAGAGGAAAGTCCAGTTCTACAACCAGCAGATCTAAATCTGCCTCTTGGTTCAGTCATTTATAAGCTTGGAACATTGGGCAAGTTACTTAACTTCTGAGCCTTAATAATCACATCTATTAATGCAGATAATAACAGCAAGTCCATAGAGCTCAAACCCTTTTCTTGCTGGCAGCAGTTTCACCCATTAAAGATCCATTTGAGTTAAAAGACATTCATTTAAAAAATTCTAGTAATCCTGGAAGAGTAAAAGGATTCCTTTATAGAAGTGACCCTTCTCTCCAGTCCCCTCCCCAACATAAACATGTCTTCTTGTTTCAACAGATCAAGGATCATCTCAAATGCCACTTTCATGCTGCCTTGGTGTTCCCAATCCAAACTGATTTCTACCTCTTCTGAATTCCCTATCATACCACAAATTAGACACTTAATCAGTTCTCCCTAATTTTATAGGTCTCACTATAAATCCTGCATTTCCTAGTCTAGTTTATGAAGTTATTAAGGTAGACAATGAGTCTTACTGATGACAGTGCTTGCAAAAATAAATAATAAATGATTATGGAATAATTTTAGGCTTGTGTTATCTTAATTTGATCTCTTTCCTCTAGATACCGGAACAAAATGTGTCATACTGAAGAGACGGAAACTTCTTTGGAGGGAAGAAGGAACACATCAGAATGTGAGACAATTGGGATCAGGCTGGGTGGATCACTACCCAGGATTAGTAGTTGGAAGAAGTATTAGGCATGCAGCCATTTGAGGTGCATGAGTGTAGGTATGAAGCAATGAAAGAAGAATATAGCAGGTAGCACATTAGGGCAATAGAGTGCAAGTTACCTATTGAAAGTCTTGCTCAGAGGGGCACCGCATGCCCACTGACTGTGAAGTTGGTATACAAAGAGCACAAGATACTCAGCCCTTAAAGAACTTACATCTAGTCGGAAGACAAGGTTTCACAGACACAATAATTAGAGAAGTAGTGAATGTGTGGGACAGACATGAGCGTACACTCTGGTATCAGACCACCTGTGTTCCCACTGTAGTTCTGCCACAACCCACCCATGTGGGCCTGCGCAGGTTATTTACCTTCCTTGAGTTTAGATTTCATCATTTGTAAGTTTGGCATAATAGTACCTACTTCACATGTTCATGAGAATTAAGTGAAATAATTCCTGTATCATGCTTACAAAAGTACCTTCCATATAGTAAGCATTCATCAAATATCAGGCATTATTTCATTTACATTTTATTCCAATTGCTTATTTAATCGTGTAACCCATAGGTCTCCTTGTCTAACTTGCCAGCCAGTATAATTGTGTGAAAATCACAGCAATACGCCAAATCCCAATGGTCTAGAACCTTACTCTCTTCACTATTAAGAAGACTTACCTTTTCCATAATCTTTCATCCTAATTACCCTCAGCTGGAATCTCTGGGCATGGGGAGACATCTGATTCTCCACCATCAGGGTTGCTGCCAGTGGTTTTGTGGCCCTTCTGCTACATGGGTGCTGCTCCCATGGTTTCTCTCAACTTGCTCCTAATGAGCTGCTACAGCTTGTCCCACTGCAGCCCTTCTCCAAACTGCTGGCCCCTGGTGCTCTCCTCCTGTGCTGGAAAGTAGCAAACCCCATCTGCTTCGGCAAGCCAGCTCCTTCTGTAACCAGTGACATGGTGTTCATCTCACACCACTGCCTCCTCCTTCACAGAACACCTGGACACTGGAGCAGGAGTCTCAGAAAACCATCATCCTCACACAGCTGCCTCCAGGCCTTGCTTCTCAGAGGCTTCAGCAGGGAGAGGTGGTGAGCAGACAGAGAAACCCTGTTTAGCAAGTGTTTTTTCCTCACATGAATTTTCTTCATCATTATCTCTCCTTCTTTCTGCCTACTCCAGACTCATGTTCTGTCTCTCAGGGTTGTAGGGTTCTATGTAAACCAAAGAATGGGCAGGCATATTCTCAGTGTCCAAAACATACTTTGAAAATCAGGAAGCTCGTCTTCCCAGACCACACTGACAACTCTCGTGGGTCTAACGGTCTACCTACAGGCTTGCCTAGGAGAGTTCAGTCTCATCCATATGCAGACAGATGCTTGTGTGAATCCCTCAGTAGAAGGTGTATTCCACAAGACCAGAGATCATGTTTGTCTTGAGTTTATGGCTTAACATCTAGCATGTCATAATGCCAGGCATCCTGTGGGTAAATGCACAATAAAATATGTGTAAAAGAAATTATATAAATAGGAAGGAACAGGGGAATTGAAGGAGAAAGGAAATCTGTTTGGGTCTGCTTTAGGAAGAAAGTCACTTTGGTAGAGATGGGGTTTTTGTTAGGTCTAAGAGAATGATTACTTTTTTAATATAATGGGCTATTCTGGTGGTTCATCTCCAACTTTGTATATCCAAAGAATAGAACAAAATTATGCCCTTAAGTTGAACAAATTTTTCAGCAAAATTTGTGCTTGCATGCAATTTGGCTTCAGAGTTATCTCCTTTGTGGTTTATAGCATATTAAGCTGCTAAAAGCTATTTAGATCAACAATGCTTCTACTGCCTCAGATAAGTGCAGATGCAATGCAGAGCAAAAATTGACTAAGAACAAATTTCAGTTCAAAGAATCTGAACCTCATTTCAGGATTTCATTAATTTATTCAAAAACTATTTCTTGAACTTCTGGCCAAGATGGAGGCATAGGTAGACACACTGTGTCTCCTAGCACAACCAAAAGAGGAAAAACAGCAATTTAAAAAACAAAAACAGCCAGAACTGACAGATAATTGAACTGAGTGGAAGACCAACAACCAAGGAGTTAAAGAAGACACGTTTATACAGACCAGTAAGTAGGGCAGAGCCGGGCAGAGAGCTCCTGGCAAGACAGTGGTTTATGGAGTGGTACCGGCAATGCTCCAGCTGCCCAGAGAGTCCTACAGTGGGCATGCCTGGCCAAATGCGCTGGTGCACTCAGCGAAACCCACAGCTGGCCCAACCAGACCCAGTGGGGCCACAACTGGTGGACCAGGCAGTCCCTAATTCGCGCATGGATAAACCGGGAGAAAAAGCTGGGGAGTGGAGCAGACCGCACGACCCACCATCACAGGGAAATAAAGCCTCAAATCACCGATTGAAAACACCTGTGGGAGGTTGAGGTGGCGGCAGGAGGAACTCCCAGTCTCACAGGAGAGTTCATTGGAGGGACCCACAGGGACTTGGAACTATGGAAGCCCACCCACCCACCCTGGAGCCAGCACAGAAGGGCCCAGCTTGCTTGTGGGTAGTGGGGGAAGTTCGGAGAATGGAGCAAGCATCATTGTTCTCTCAGGCCCCGCCTCCACAGGCAGCATCACAACACAACCACATGGGTTGCATCGCCCTGGTGAATACCTAAGGTTCTGCCCCTTAAAGTAACAGGTGCACAGGGGCGGGGGCAGGGGGGATGGCCCAAATGAAAGAGGAGATCAGAGCTCCAGAAAAAATACAACTAAGCCACGAAGAGACAGCCATCCTATCAGATGCACAGTTCAAAACACTGGTAATCAGGATGCTAACAGACTTGGTTGAATTTGTTCGCAAATTAGATGAACAAAAGAAGGATACACTAAAGGCAATGAGGGGAAATGTGCAGGAAACCAATAGGGATGGGAAGGAAACTGGGATTCAAATCAACGGAGTGGACCAGAAGGAAGAAAAAAAACATCTAACCAGAAAAGAATGAAGAAACAAGAGTTCAAAAAAATGAGGAGAGGCTTAGGAACCTCCAGGACATCTTTAAACGTCCTAACATCCAAGTCATAGGGGTGCCAGAAGGAGAAGAGGAAGAGCAACACATTGAAAACTTATTTGAAAAATAATGGAGGAGAACTTCCCCAAGCTGGTGAAGGAAATAGACTTCCAGGAAGTCCAGGAAGCTCAGAGAGTCCCAAAGAAGTTGGACCCCAAGAGAAACACACCAAGACACATCATAATTACATTACCCAAGATTAAAAATAAGCAGAGAATCTTAGAAGCAGCAAGAGAAAAGGAGACAGTTACCTACAAAGGAATTCCCATAAGACTGTCAGCTGATTTCTCAAAAGAGACATTTCAGGCAAGAAGGAGCTGGAAAGAAGTATACCAAGTCATGAAAGGCAAGGACTTATATCCAAGAATACTCTATCCAGCAAAACTTTCATTTAGAATGGAAGGGCAGATAAAGTGCTGCTCAGATAAGGTCAAGTTCAAGGAGTTCATCATCATCCAGCCTTTATTATATGAAATGTTAAAGAGATTTATATAAGGCATGAAGGGTTATCAACAGGGGAGTGGGAGGGGGAGAGAGGAGGAAAAAGTACAGACAATAAGTAGCATAAACAGCAGGTAGAAAACAGACAGGGGGAGGTTAAGAATAGTATAGGAAATGTAGAAGCCAAAGAACTTACGTGTATGACCCATGGACAAAAACTGAAGGGCAGGGAATGGCGGGTGTGGGGGTCAGAGGGGAATAAAGGGGGGGAAATGGGGCAACTGTAATAACATAATCAATAAAATATATTACAAAAATAAAAAAAATAAATATATACTATTTGCTACATTGGAAAAAGAACAACTATTGAGTATTGTTGTGATACAGACACTGTATTAGGCACTGAAATACATAAATGAAAAGAATAAAGCGTCCCCTCAAGGAGCTTGCAGTGTGCAACTGGAATACAGAAAATAAAAGTTATCTAACGGGGGCATGGTCTAGTAAACTAGAAACACTGGGAAGCAAACACCTAAGGTATGTCGAGGACAGTCAAGGGAGACTTTGCAGAGTTTTCCTCCAGCGAACTCTAAGGAGAGGGTTGGACCACCACCAGCAACAGCGGATGCATTCATACATCATTTACCAGGCACTATGTTAACACCTTTATATCAGTTTTTATAGTTGTAACCTAGTGTTTAACAACTGAAGAAGATATAATTGGTCACATTTTATAGATGATAAAAGTGAAGCATTAAGCAGATAAAATAACTTGTCCAAGACATCACAGTAATTAAGTTACAAAAACATTACTTAAGCCCAGATCCACTGACTCCACAACTCCATTCTTGTAATCAAATGTTTTATTCTTGGTGACCTGGAATAACACTTGTTATGATCAAATGAAGTCAGAGATGACAAAGCATGAGAGAACACATCACAGAACTTTATAGTGCACAGATTCAGAGACATAATACGCTGTCCCTTAATCTGCTCCCTTCAAACCCTTTTGACATTTCAGACAGAAGACACCAAATACAGACCCTATTGGGCCAGTCATCGCATTGCCCAGTGAGTCAGGCATAATATCTGGGGTTAAAAGGAACCATAGCATCAGATAGTTCAGTGGTTTATAATCTTTGTTTTGAACTTTTAGACACAGAATACTTATTTTAAATAAGCTATTGCAAGGACTTTCAATATATAAAATAAAACTGAAGCTGATTTCTATTCAAACTATAAAGTAATATCTCACCACAAATATAAATGGCTTTATCTCCCCATGGTGATTCCTATACTCTTCTGTACATTAGGGATGTGGGTATAAGAAGTGACGATGTGATTCCATCTTGTTGTGAAGCCTAATTTCCTCACTCTTGTTTTAGCTAGAACAACTATTCTGTGCATGTGTGTTTAGCTTGCCCTTCTCTATTGCCCTGGCCAGGGATGTATTCCCCTGCTATCTTGAGTTATTAAGGATTATAATTTGGAAAGCATGGTTTGGTTTAACCTGGCGATTTTCAACCAGTGTGCCATGGCACACTGGTGTGACTGAAGAATTTTAAAGCATGAAATACCTATTTAGTCAGGGACACTGACTTCTTTTCCCTTAAATTGTCAAATTAAATGGCAACAGTCAACACAACAATAGCTATCTGGTGGGAATGAATTATAATTATACCTATTGTTTGGTGTGCTGCAGAATTTTAGTAACTAGTTTATGTATGCCATGAGATGAAAAAGATTGAAAATCTCTGGTCTAACCCATTTACTCTCCAGGCGAAAGGAAAATGTCCAGAGAGGGGACATAGTTTTATCATAGATAACTGACTGAACACTAGTAGGATTAAAATCCAAACTCAGGGCTTTTAACCTGACACCCTTACTTTCCAGGAACATCCCATTACTTTCATAAATAACTTGCAGCCGGAGAATACAGAATTACACCTCTGCCTGACCAGATGCGGGTAGAAGGCTGGAAGCCAGATGAGAGCAGATGTTAGAAAGCGGGAAAACAGAGAAGTTGTCAAAGAACTCTGGAACGAAAGCTGTGGAAATACAACACTCCGAACTAAGAAACAAAGCAAATAAACACACCTGGATGGACAGGGTTTGGAAGAAGAGCTAATAAAGGTGCTTCCTGTGGAAAATAATAACAGCAACACTTTTGGCTAGCATCTGAGAAAAATACTCATATAAGTGGATTGGTATTTTCAAAATACGTTGTACATGCAAATCTGATTAAAAAGAAAACAAAAGGCAAAAAATTCTGCATGGCACAGATTTATGTTTTGCTTAATTATATGGTTTTCCTTTTTTCACGTGTCATTTTAAAAGAAATAAAAAGTGTTTCCAAAGAAATTATAAACACAGCTGACAGAATCATGATTATTTTTAAATTCTGAGGACAATGAAATAAAAAAAAATTGTGCTGCTGATAAGTTTCATTAAAGGGCAAAATCATTCCTCATACCCAGAAAGTGAGTTACCTTTCCATCAAAATAAAGAAATCACTACTGAGCATGCTCCCATAGCAAGTTCACATGGGTTTGTGAAGAGATTTGACTTTTAAGTTTAGTAACAAAAGTAGAGTATGATAGTATACTGACTGCATTAATTGATTAATCATTCACTCATTCAAAAGAAGATTGAGGGAATGAGATGGTGTAGTAAAGGGGTCAAAATGATACCTAAGAGAGGGTTTGGTTATTCAGTAAGCTCACAATCTAGTTAGAAAAACATACATATGTGTAAATACAATACAAATCAGAACAAGAAAAGGGAAAATTAATACTATGAGAATTCAGAGGAAGAAACATCTGCCACAGCAACTTAAGCTTTCTCTATCATTCTCCGATTCCACCAAGCATCATCCACTGCCTCATTCCAAAGTTATTCCCACATTTTAAGTATTTGTTATAACACTTCATTTCCAGGTACCAAAATGTATTTTCATTTTCTACTGTTGTGCAATGATATTATCACAAATGTAGTGGCTTAAATACATAGACATGTATCATTACACATGTTCTTTAGATCAGGAATCTGGGGGCATGACGTAGCTGTGTCCTCTGCAAGTCTTGGTGATGGCCGGGACCTGGTCTTCATCTAAAGGCTTGGTTAGGGAAGGATTTCCTTCCAAGCTCCCTTGTGTGTTGGCAGAATTCAGTTCCTTGCAAGATGCCTGACGGAGGACCTCCATTTCTTGCTGACTGGCAGCCAGAAGCTGCCTTCTGTTCCTTCTATGTGGTCCTCTCTAGTACAGCTCACAATATGGAAGCTTGTTGTTTTAGAGCCAGTAAAGGAAAGAGCCTTCTAGCACAACCAGCATCGCAGTCTTACGTAATATAGTCATGGGAACAACAACCCATTACCCTTGCCATATTCCCTTGCCTAGAAGTAAGTCACTAGGTTTCCCCTTCCCACTCACACAGAGAGGCATTAATACCGGGATACAGGGATCATGGTAAAAACCTTCGAATCTCCTGCCGCAGATACGTTTTACCAAAATGAATGGAGTAAAGGAAAAAAAGATGAAAACATAGGATCTTGGAAACAGGAGATTAATTAGAGAAATCTAGAAGGAAGGTGAAAGGAAATCTCCAGTGAGAGCTGTGCAACAAACCCAGAGAAAAAAGGGTCCAGACTGAAAGATGAGAAGAGAGGACTCCTGGGGAGATATCTCCATGGGGTGGGGGATAACAATAGATTACACAACCGTTTTTACAGTATTGGGAGGAGTTTCACAGATGTGTTGGAGAGTTAGCAGGTAAATTAGTGATATATACACAAAAACTAAGCAAAGAAAAAATAGGACAAGTGATAACTCTGAAAAAATTCAAAGTTAAAGAAAAAAAGCCCAGAGCTGACCTATGCACAGAATCAACAGTAAAAAACCATGTGAATATTGATTTTTATCCAATCTAAATGGTGATATAGATGTGTTCAGAGGGCAGTTCGAAGAAGACATCCATGGCTGCACAGTGATGGGAGGGAGATGGATGAGAACGGTAGGCCTCATCTTCCATAAATTTGAAATGCAAAAATAATGCCAAAAACTGAAAACTACCTTCCAAAATAATAATATGTACATTATTTTAGAAATATGGTATTAAATACCAGACAAAACAGGTGTTGTCACTGAGGAGTGAGAATCAGATGAAAGTTGAATAAGATTAAAAAAATAACCCTGATTTTATTTTATTTTATCTTGAATTTACTGGGGTGATATTGGTTAATAAAATTATATAGGTTTCAGGTGTATGATTCTATAATCCATCATCTGTGCATTGTACTGTGTGCTCACCACCCAAGTCAAGTCTCCTTCTCTCACCATTTCCCCCCATTTCTACCCCCTTCTACCTCCCCCCACGCCCCTTTCCCTCTGGTAACCACCGCACTGTTGTCTGTGTCTATGAAGAGTTTTTCTTTGTTTAATCCCTTCACCTTTTTCACCCAGCCCCAATCTCCTCTCTGACAGCTGTCCGTCTGTTCTGTATCTAGGAGTTGGTTTGTGTTTTATTTGTCAGTTTATTTTGTTCATTAAATTCCACATATAAATGAAATCTAATGATTTTAGATTACAAACCTTAGAGAACTAACTGATATTGTAACAATATACATGCATTACTTAGATAAAAATTAAATTAAAAGTTTTGAAAACCAGAAAAAATACATTGTGATTTTAATACAGCTCTGCAGAAAAATTTTAAACAACCTTTCCAGAATGTTACTAAATCACCCTTCTTTTTTCTCAAGTCCTATAGCATTGTCAGTGTTACCAGCAATGGATTTACAATGCCAGAAGGCTTGTATGAAGTCTCCATGAACCATACTTAACACAACTAGCCAGTGGGGAGCAGAGGAGTCTAGGGTTAGATATATAGACTTAGTCACGATAGGTATTTGATGGACTTAGAAAACAGGCCGTGAGGGTGGTCAGGGGAACAGCAGCTTCACAAACACTAGTGTGTTTGAACTCTTGTGTGTGGCCGGAGAGAGTTGGTAGAACTTAATTTCATGAGAGGATATTGTGGGGAGAATTTCCAGACTATTTGTGGAAAGACAAAGTAACCAAGAACAGAATGCAGATCCTGAAGGGAGGGAGCAAACGGGAGTCACGCAGAAGTTCCCCTGCAAAAGCGGGAGTTTTCTGAAAGTGTTGCAGTTCATGTGGAGCTCTGGGCAAAGAATCCAATTTAAAATTACACTCCTATGGCATAAACCAGAAGAGTGGGAGTGCAAGAAAGATTCTTTAATGCAAGAGATTATTCTTAGGCCTTACCTATAACCCATCAGATTAAAAACAGTGGATCAATTAAAAACAAACCTTCAATCCAAAGGCAGTTATGTTGTGAGACTAATACCTCTAATTGTATGCTCTCTGTTCCTGCCTCAGGTAGCTCAGAAATCAGGGTAGCATGTGAGCGCTGGCTCACTAATAGAGGTCACCACTCAATCTAGTTCTAGAGCAGTGGAGAAGTCACAGGCAGAAAGAAAAAGAAATTGACAATTACATTTTCATCGTGCTCAATTACAAAAAAGTATTTGGTAAAAGTTAACTGTCAGCAAATATAACATGCCCATAATGAGGATGAAATATTTAAAAAGCACAACCTTTGGCATCTACATTTGGAGTGAAAAAGAGAATCTTCGAAAATATGGCATAGGGAAAGATAACCTATTTCTGTTCAACTGCGGAACCTTTACTGAGGTGGTACTCAGCTTGCAAAGAGGGATTTTTCAGTAGAAATGCCAGGAAGGTTTAAAAGCCGCCCCTTCAGTAATAAAGCCATACACTGGAAGAGATAAATCCCAGTGGCAACTGCAGTTAAACTTCCAAAGCCCATAGTGGGAAGACCATGTGAGTGGAATTCACAAAAGAATATAGTTTAAAAGGCGAATTTCTCCCTTGCTTGTGTTACCCTGTTTAAAAACTCAGGCCATACGCAAAGGGGAGTTGAGGAGACCATCGATTAACCTTGCAGTGATGTGTTTTGAGATCAATTTCTCACAATGGATCTAACCTTCTCAACCCATAGCCATCACTACTTGGCAATTTGAGAAATCATGCAAGGCCTTAGTCTCTGTCACCCCAATTGAGCATGAACCAAGAGAGATGACAATAGCCTTGAACAGAGTCAGATCAAACCTACCCAACCAAGCAACAGGGACAGCAGCTCTAATTAAGAGCCATTTGGAAGAAGAGTCGTGGCTGTCTGGGAAACCTGGGAGTGTGCAGTGACAGGCCCTGGGCTACGGAGATCAATGCAGATGAGACCTTCAGAGGACTCCGTGGGTTCCTGCTTCTGACCCAAATCCCACTGGCAGGCTGTGCACCGCAATAACCTGCTGCCTTTAATAATGCTATTTCTTCTGCTGCTTTCAACTCACTGGGTACAGTGTCATCACAGAGAGGGAGCGAGAACAAGAAGCTGAAAATATCCCTTTAGAACATCAGCGCTGATTGGGACAGATATTTTTAGTAAGCAGTTGTCTGTCAAATCTGAGTCACATGGCATGCCACTTTAATGATCTGAGAGTTTGCAAGTCCCTGAAAAGTGACAGTTGCAAATGAGAATTTAGGAGGTTCCACTAGGCAAGCAGAACATTGATCAAATCTATTGGCAGGAGCCCTAATCAAAGCAAAGTGTCAGTGGAGATGCCAAGCTTAAAATCCTCCTCCAGGTGATGAAGTACTTTCTGGCCAGGGATTTGCAGTGTTAATGTTTAAGAGTTATTGCCATATGAGACTGGTTAATGCCTTCAAGAGCCTGTCACACTTTTACTGTTTACTACATCTAAAATATTTTTCCTCCTTATAAATATGTGATGGGATAACATTTCAAAAATAGATAAAATTTGAATTGCTGCACATTATGTTCTCAATGAATTTTTACATGAAAATTCTCAGCTCATCTGTACTCATCTGTCATTGACAGGTTGAGTTAAGAGTCAACATGCCCATTCCTCCCCTGGGCACCCTGCCCATTTGACTGGCCATCCATAGCCTTGTGACCGAGGGATCCTTTACCTTGCCTCCACGTTAGCCGTGAAGATATCTGGAGGAATGTCCGTGGAGAACCTGCCTGAGATTGGTTTTCTTTGTTCAATGGATCCCTCAAAAAGGCTGTATAAAGGAATAAATAGTTTAGGGTATAAAGTTCAGTATTACATCTCAGTTGCTTTCAGAGATATTAAAATCAAGCTAGAATCACAGCAGCACATTTTCATAATTGTGCTGAAGCTCACCATGCCTCTTGTCCTGCTCTTCTCAACAATGAATGTTGGTTTATGCCTTCAATATTATCATATTTGAATCCTAAACATGCTTAAATACAATTATGAAAACTGCTTTCAGATTTCTGGTAAGGTTTCCTTCCCTTAACTTCAGATACTTTCTTGCTCTGTGGGGTTAGGAGAAGTTGTGCCAAGAACTCTGGTTTCCATGTTATCCTCATTATGCTAACTCCTCTTCCCGTTTCCCATTCCTTGACCCATTTACTCTGCTAAACCTCTTAGGACTAGAACATAAACTTTCTGCAACTCTTAGTGCATGATTTCCTGCTTATACAAAATGTGTTTCTGCTCACAGCCATATCAATATGGTATATGTGGTCACAATGGAACTAAAATTATATAGCATTTTCAAAAATAATATTATTCATAAATTCTCTATGCAAGTATTTTCATGTGTAAGTGAGGGTGGCATTCTACCTCATCATTAGCCAGAACTCTTGGGAATATCCATAAATGTTTGGTAAGCACTTTTAACATAAAGTTATATTAAGTATAATTAACAGAAATGCTACGGAGCACATTTATCAACACTGGGTATGCAGACTGCATTCAGATGTTGAGAATTCCTAATGATCCCCAGACTATAAAACTAATCACCTATCCTGAAAATACTTGTGCTTTCTCAGATGGAAATTTGAGATCTACTTCCTTTGGTTTCTCAGGGCTCTAGTACACATGCTAAATTATTTCCTTTGCCAGATTTCTGGGGTAAGTGATATACTCTTTCCCTAGAGAAAACAGATACTGAAATTTGATTCCAGGCTAAAAACCTTCCTGATCCCAACATTGTCCCCTGCCTCAGCACTGGTATTTCTTAGCTCAAAGAGGAACATTCCAGTGCAATGTATGAAGGCAGCAGGTCTTTTTCCTTTTCTTTTTTTATTGTTGTTCAAAGTATAGTTGTCTCCATTTTCCCCACACCACTCTACCCTTCCCCACCCTCAATCCTACCCCCTTTTGACTTTGCCCATGCATCCTGTGGTCCTGTGTACATGTTCCTTGATGATCCTTCCCCTTCTTTCCCCTGTTATTCCCCTCCCCATTCCCCTCTGGTTACTGTCAGTTTGTTCTTTATTTCAATGTCTGGTTATACTTTGTTCACTTGTTTGTTTTGTTGATTGGGTTCCACTTCTAGGTGAGAACATATGGTATTTGTCTTTCACTGCCTGGCTTATTTCACTTAGCATATTTGATATGGACTCATCACAACAGCCATATTAATACCAAGACAGCAGTCAGACATTCCTGATTATTGTCCCAGTTACTTACTCTGTCTCTGAGGACTTAACCAACTTCGGGGGCCTTATCCCAACCTTTATCTTTTCCTGAGTTTCAACCTCTCGTTAAGCCTTATCCATTACTTTCATCCTAATCCTCTTTCATTTACCCCTGTCCCAGATTCCATGAAGGCATGAACTTACACTTTAGTCCATGAATCTACTGATGTGCAATCTCATATATATTCCCTTTCTGTCTCCTTAGCTCCAGCTGCAGACTATCACCATTCCAGCAGGAAGAGGAGGTCTCAGCTCGTTTTCCCATTAGTCTCAGTATTTGTTTTAGGCGGCTCTGGGGCACCTCCAAACTTTCCACTCTCAACACCTACCCCACCCACCACCACCCACCCTGGGCCTTTTTCCCCACAGCCTGTCACAAATTACATGTATTTTTCTTTGCCTTTAAACCATCTATCCTCACCTCACTCACCTCTTCAATCAAGGTTTTAAAGATCTGCTTGAAAATTGAAGTTAAATATGAGAAGTCCTAAGAATCTAATGGTTATAATTAACGACTTGAGAAGAAGAGTAACTGGAAAAAGGGAAAGTCTTCAATTAAACAAGAACCAGCATACCTACTAAAGCAGTGAGGGGAAAGTCCACTGTTCTGATATGTATGTATTTCATCCTATAACTTCCTGTAACCACCACACAGCTCTTCGGTTGGGCATTCCACCATGCCAAACCAGTAACAGCAATCTGGTGATGTTTTTCTATATGGTTTTCCATATCCTACTTCTCTCACATGGATTCTCTATCCCTGACTTATCACATCTTTCCTTTATTATGCTTTTAACCTCTTGATGAACCACCAGAACTCCTTCAAACATTTAGCACAAATGTCACCTGTCAATTATTCTTCACCAGTGTTTGGGGGAGCCACCCATTCGCCAAACACTGGTATATCCCTCCGATTTATCACGTGTCTCATTCCACTGAGATAGTCTGTTCACTTGCCCACTATACAGTAAGCTTCTTGAGGTCAGACCTTGTCTTGCTATCCCGGCTTCTGCCATAGGGCGTAATGCAGAACATGAGCTCAGTAAATGAACAGTTTCCAGATGATATTTTCAGTAGCTGTCAGCCTGCAGGACTCTTTCACAGCCCTCCCTCACTCCCCTAGTAAGTTACACTTGAGCTGTTTTTAAAGGTAGGATAAGGAATGGCTTATGACACTGGACATCTGAGAAGGGGATTTAATCAGGGGAATGCTAGAAGTACTAAACCAAATGGGTTAAGTTAGGAGGAGGCAAAAGGAGAAACATGGAGGAAAAGTATGCATCCTTTCATATTTTGTTACAGGAAACTGTCTTTGTCCCTGTGGCCTCTCTGATGACTCCTCTCTCCTATCATTTTTCTCCCCCTTTAACTGCAGCACTCCCCCTTCAACCCTTTTAAGTCTGCCCCTGAACCCAATTGTGCTTTCTTACTTCAGGAATGCTATATCAAGCAGAAAAATAAGATCTCTAATTAGTTTCTTTGAAGAGATTGAAGAATATTGGTAGGCATTCCAGGCCCATATATTCTTCTTACAGGGTAAGTTTGATGTCATCAGGAGTCTTGATGCTTTTGCTTGGTGGATTGACAGAATATCTTCCAACTCAGGATGTTAATTCTGGAGAAAGTGAGATCCTTCTAGAAAGATGCCATTCAATAAATTGCTCCAATGGCCAAATAAGAATAAACGAAGCATCAGCATAAGATAAATAACTTCACGTTAAGTGGAAAAAAACAAAATAACTCTGCAGCTGGAAGGGAAAAATGCCCGATACAAATTCAAATTTCTACTTTCTTTCATGGCATAAGCTAGCATTTACAAGTCCTCATAGCAAGGCTACAGCTGGCATCTCCGGCAAAGCCTGGGAGGCTTTTGTTCTTCGTATTTCAAAAAGCAGCCCATGAAAACCCGGCATCAGTCTCAAGCGATTGCAATCAGTGAGGGCCCCCAAAAAGTGAAATTTTATTGTTTATGAAATTGGTTTTTCAAAATAAGAAGCCTCACATCCCAGGGAGGAGTTCACTTGTTTGGCAGGGGCACAAGAAGTTCCAGGGAGAATTGAAGGGATGGATGCGGATGGAGTCCACGGTAGGTCAAAGCGGTTGCATTGTCTCCAGTGAGGGCCTTGCCCACAGCTGCTCCCATGATATTTTCAAACTACCAGTGACAGATTTTAAACAGACTGTGCTATGGATGCTGAATTGTTGTACATTCTGCTCATCATAAAAGGTCACACAGGGTGATTTAAAGGAATGTTTCCATGACTGCAAACTTTCTTCTTGAAAAATAGGTACATTGTGCTGATTGTTTCTACCTCGGAAATAAAAAGGAATCTGTGCTGAGATGTGAAGAGAAAAGCAGCCCCGTAAAGGCTTGTTTCTTTAAAGCAAGAAGAGAAAAATAGATCAAAGTTTCTAAGCTATCTCTAAGACTTCAAACTAAACGGAAGAGAGTCTAAATCATCTGACACATCATCTCTTTGAGTGTCACTGTGGTTATGTCTGCATACAACTCAAATTAGTCCATTTATAAAATAAGACAGAATTTTAGAGAAGAGGCACTTGGGAAATTTTTTAATCTCAAGCTCCCAATTTTACATCTGAGAAAACTGAGACACCAGGAGGCTGTAACTTTTCCAAAGAAGCTGCAAGAACTAGAGCATATATTTTCTAATGGTAATCACCATGTTTCCTCCATGATGACATACCCAGTTGCAGGCAATTTATGCTATTTCGTAAAAACAAGTAAAGCAATCCCATATATTACTTTTAGGGTAATACTGAATCAAAACTCTGGTCATATTTGGGAGAACTGTTACACATAATACACTTTTATGTATAAAAAATCCTACACATAAATGTTTACCTTTTAGTGAGACGTTAGAGAAACATTTTCACCTCTATGTTTACTCTTTAGAATTTTTTTTCAACTTCTTCACAAACAGATTAGCGAAACAAGGCACTGCCTATTGAGGGCAACCATCCAAGAAGTATACCGCTTATTTAATGGACAACACAGTGTCAGAGATTTTGAATTTTTGTCGCCTCAGATCACGAGCCATCCATTATTGCTGGACATCACTGGGCGTTTGCTGTGGCTCTGTCTTCATTTCTCATCCCTGGCTTAGCTGTCTGTCAGAGTTTCTCAGGAGAGTTAGGTTTGGTTGGTGGATAGTGTCTATTGACTCGTCCGTTCCCACTACTTTTATACATTGTAGCAATTACAAGCCTGAAGACAGCTCTTGCAAATAGGGATATGTACGCCATTTGGTTTCAGTCGAAAGGATGCACTCATTCAAGACTAGGGAGGTGGAAAAGAGACAGGGGCTATTTTCCTCCAGTTCCAACAGATGTCAGTGCCTGAGGTGGCTGGATGCCTGGGTCCAGCGTCTAGTCAGCGGCTATGTGAGTGTGAAGTAATTGTGACTTCGGTCATAGCAGCAATAGCACCCTGACATCTGGTTTGCAAACACAAAAGTTGGACCTTGAAATCAGTAGTCTCTTAAGAGAATTCCTGACTTCTTTAAACCTTTGAAGTCATTTTGTAAGCACATAATTTCTTGCATTAAATCCCTTTCTTCTAGCCCCAACCAGTGTGGCTCGGTTGGTTGGGTGTTGTCCAACAAAGCGAGAGGGTGCCGGTTCAATTCCTGGTCAGGACACGTGTCTGGATTGCAGGTTCAGCCCCTAGTCATGGCTCATAATCAATGCTTCTCTTTCACATCAATGTTTCTCTCCCTCTTTGTCCTACCCTTCCCTTCTCTCTAAAACTAAATTTAAAAAATCTTTTTTAAAAATCCCTTCCTTCTAGAAGAGTGTGTAATTATTTCTCTTTCCTCCACTAACAGTTACCATTTGAAAGGGAAACAACTCAGATCGAAAATATTTTCTTTCAAACCCCCAGATTTTCTTTTCCAGCTGCCAAGACTCCATCCAGGGTTCAAGCTTCAGGCTCCTGGGACAATATGTCTTTCTCTTTCCCAGAGTCTGGCTTAACTTGTAGAAAGTCTGGGGCCCAAAGTGAGCACAGCAATGAACCTGGAATCTGGAGATGACAGGCATTTTCTAGTTATTTATTACCTACTAATCTCAGGATAAAGAGATGATGAACCACAGAAAAGGCTACAATCCAGCCTCATTTCTTTCCCAGCTCTCTGTCCTCAGCCCTGTGGCTCTGTTTCAGGTCCTCGCACCGTCCTGTTTCTTCCCACTTCAAGGACTCTGTACGTGCTCTGGCCTTTTCCTGAGGCACATGTTCCACCTGCTGCCTCCCCTCTCCCCACTCCGCCGGCTTCCTACAGCTGCACTTCCTACATGGTGTTCTTTGTTTTAATTTTTTAAAAAATTTTATTGGTGTTCTTTACCTACTTAATTCTTCTTCTTATATCTAATCTCATTTCAAATTTCACTTCCTCAAGGAAGCCTTTCCCAAATCCCCCAAACCATGTAAGGATCTTATATTACATTTCATAGCATTTGGCACAATTTGTAATTGCATTTTGTCTAGTTGTTGACTGTTCTCTTTGATATTACCAGAGCACATCTCCAATGAAGACAAGAAATGGATTTGTTGGGAAGTAAAGCATTAGCACCTGTTGAAAATATTGTATTTTAAATTCAATTATATGTATATACAAATAAACTGTGGCTTATATTTCATAAAAAGAATTACTCTCACTATTACCAATGTTGTATAGAATATAAGGAGAGAAAAGACCCAGTAGAACCTAGGAAAAACTGGTCACTCCAATTCATTACAATGGAGGACAAAGGATTCCGTTTGTGAACTGGCAGAGTCCTCTATCCTAGCTAGTCATATTAAAGACATACAACAAATAAAATGTTTCACAGTCTTGAAATTAACACAACTGCAAAGATTTTTAAAATGTATACTTCAAAGAAGATAGTCGTGAAGCACAACTAGAAAAGTTCTTAACCGCTAAGCCTTTTTTGTTTTTCTCAACCTTGTGTAAAAGTCCAGCCTAGCCAAATGAAGAGCTCTTTGCTTACACAGAGAGAAAGGAAACAGACAGACAGACAGACAGACACTCAGAACTCCCTGGCTAACTCATTATTCCAGTCTCCAGCCATCAGAATGAATGCTGCTGAGGCCCCAGGGGTCATGGATCTGATTCAGGCTGTTCCCATCAGGTTCTGTCAGAATTCCCAGCCCACAGAATCAGGAAATAAAATAAGAATAAAATGTTTTAAGCTACTAAGTTTTAGGACAGTTTGTTCATAGTAATAGGTATGCGAAACAATCTTCCTCTTAATTGTTTTTATTGAAAAATATACTTGTAAGAAAGTATTTGTTGAATAAACGTCTAATTGAACAAACACATATTAAAACAATGAGTCCCCATGACTGCTGTCACAGCAGCAATGATGAACAAGATTGATGGTGCTGTGCTAGAGAGACAATGGTGCAAGAGGACTCTCAGACATCATTGGTGGGGGTATACATTGGCACATTCTTCTTGAAGAACAATACAGAAAGTTCTGTTAAAACTGTAAACACATTTTCAACCCTTACTCGTGCCGAACTCCTTTTAGGAATGTATTCCACACATGTACTCACATGTGTGCAGAAATACATGCTTAAGCATGTTCATGTACTGAAGAATTGCTTGTGATGGCAAAAGCTTGGAAATAATATAAATGTCCATCAATAAGAGGTCAGTTAAATAGATTATGATACATCTGTTCAAAGGAATAATTGGCCTCTGCAGACAAGTATAAGGTAAAATCTGTAAGTGCTGACTGATATCAAACTACCTCTGAAGTGCATTTTTATTTACTTATTTTTGTTATTGATTCTGCATTTATTTACTTATTTATTATTGTTGTTATATTATAGTCATCTCAATCTCCCCCCGTTGCTCTCCCCTGCCCCACCAACCCCTCCCACCCTCCCACAGTCAATCCCCACCCTGTTGTCCACGTCTATGGGTCATTTATTCTTGTTCTTTAACCTTCTCCTTCTTTCCTCCCTCATCCCCCTCCTGCTCTCCAAATTTTTAAATGAGAAAACCAGGGTGTAGAAACTGCCCATTGTAAAACACTGTATAACAGAATAAATATGTAGTTCAAGTATAAGCACATCACTCCTAGGAGACTGATTAAAAACCTGCTGATAATGGTTGCCACTGGAAGGTGGATTAGTGGTCTGGAATAGTGGAAAATTATTTTTCACTTAATACACCTTTGTACTGATAGTTCCTTTCCCCCATGCTTTATTAAAGCATTTGGATTAAAGTATTTTCAGCATCAAATCAATCAAAGATTTTAATTGATATGGAAAAGTGCCAAAAAGCTTTTATCACAAAAATGTAATACTAGCCATTAATTCTTTTTAAAAATTTCTTATTTTATTGTATTTTTTCCATTACCATGACAACCCTGCCATCACCACATTGTTGTCCATGTCCTTAATTCATTTTCCGTTTTCCTCAATCTCTCCATCCTCTAGTCTGCCCCAATAGCTGCCATCCTGTTCTCTATCTATGAGTTTGTCTCTGTTTTGCTTGTTAGTTCAGTTTGTTCATTAGATTCCACATACAAGAGATATCATATGGTATTTGTCTTTCTCTGACTGCCTTATTTCACTAGCATAATGTTCTAGCCATTAATTCTTAAACTCAGAAAAAGTTGTCTCTAACAAAGAATAGACAGCCTAAGTAAAATGTCAACTCGGGAAAAAAATGTATCTTTTTGGAACTCTGGAAAAAGACAATAAACCTTAAGAGTTTAGTGATCTTATGCCAGGTGTTCTAGCTCTTAGCCTTTGGGACTCAGCTTTTGTTCTGGAATATAATTCAGAATAGTGTCAATATCATCACACATCTTTATACCGGTTTTCAACAGAAGTCCAAAAGGAACCACAATAAGCAAGAAAAGTTATTCACTGAACATGAAAATGCTTGGGACTTCTGGCCAAGATGGAGGTGTATAGGTAAAGATGGCTTGTCTCTTTGCACAACTAAATTATAATCAAAATCAAAACTAAAATATAGAACAACTATCACTCAGAACCATCAGAAATCAACTTGAATGGAAGTCTGACAACTACAGAATTGAAGAAACCACATCCACCCGGACTGGTTGGAAGGTTTCAAACATGAAACAGGCTGGTTCTATACCATGTGTGTTGCCCAAAATTCGGGAGCAATATCTCGGGATCGAGGAGTCCCAGCCCCACACCAGGACCCCCCAGCCCAGGATTCCAGTGCCAGGGAGATAAGTCCCCACAACTTCTGGCTACAAAAATCAGTAGGGGTTTAGTCAGTGGAAGAAACTTCTGGAGCCCCAAGAAATTCCTCTTGAAGAACCCACAATGGTCTTACCCATGGAGATTCACTCTCTCTGAGCTCCAGCACTGGGGTAGCAAGTTGAAAGGCAGCAGTGGCATACAGGGAGGAACTGAAGTATCTGGCATCAAGGCAAGCAGAGGCCATTGTCCCTTTTATAAACCCTCCCCCAACAAAGTCACAGAGCTGGCAAGCTGGTGCCATATCTAAGACTCCATTAACACTGTTTGACCTGCCTTGGAGATCCCCAGAGACTTCACACCACCCAACTTACCAGTCCACCTGGGCTGCCTTTTCATATGAATGGCTGGTCTTGGCTTATACTCCACAACTTCCTAAATTTTACACAGGTGGCAAACACAAGGCCCGCAGGCCAAATCCAGCCCTCCACCTTATTTTATCCAGCCCAGCACCTTGTTTCTACCTGGCAGCAGTGCCAAGCTCTCGCTTAACTATTAAGGAGTTATACAGTCCTAAAATTATTTCAGCCCTTTGAAGGCAACCGAAAGGCTAATGTGGCCCCCAGTGAAAATGAGTTTGACACCCTTGCCCTGAATCTTCTCAAAGAAATAACAGCTGGCCTCAGTGAGCCCCAGGCCCAGCACTAGTATCAATCAGCCTAGATTCACAGTTTGGCTTCACCTGGGAATCTCCAAGACCAGCACAAGTAGGTGCCATCTGAGCTTGCTTTATAACTTAAGCAGAGTGCTCCCAAACAAAACATAGGTGGGGGCTGACCTTGGCCTGAACCACCCAAAAACTCCAGAGCCTGAGTACCCAGTGGACAGCTACATACCACATCGGAGCACCACCACACTGTCCCTGCACAGTGGACCCTCTATGGAGGGTGGCGGTTGGTGGTAAGTGGTCACAGCAATCCTTGTGGTGAACTGGCCTAGGTAAATTCCTCCCATTGATCTGCCAATGGCAATCAAGGCTCAACTACAAGAGGAGGGTGTACTCAGCCCACATGAAGGGCATATGCTGAGTACCCATCTTGGGTGATAGAGGAGGTTGTGCCACTGGACCCTACAGGACACTTACTACATTAGGCCACACTACCAAGACATGGATCAAAGCAGCTCTACCTAATACATAGAAACAAATACTGAGAGACTGCCAAAATGAGGAGACAAAGAAACATGGCCCAAATGAAAGAACAGATCAGAATTCCAGAAGAAGAGTACACAAAATGGAGATAAGCAATCAATCAGATGCAGAGTTCAAAACACTGGTTATAAGGATGATCAAGGAAGTTAGTGGGGAACCTCAACAGAAAAAAAAGATCCAGTCAGAAAAGCATGCAGTGATAGAAATAAAGAACAATTTACAGGAAAACAACAGTAGAGTAGATGAAGCTAAGAATCAAATCAATGATTTGGAACCTAAGAAAGCAAAAACAACAAACCAGGACAATAAGAAGAAAAAAAGAATTAAAAAAAATGAGGATTGTATAAGCAGCCACTGAGACAACTTCAAGAGGTCTAAGATTCTCAAAGTGGTGCCAGAAGGACAACAAAAAGAACAACAAATTGGAAATGTATTTGAAAAAATAATGGAAGAAAAACTTCCCTAATTTGGTGAAGAAAATAGACATGCAAGTCTAGGAAGTACAGAGTCCCAAACAAGATGGATGCAATGAGGCCCACTCCAAGACACATCATAATTAACATGTCAAAGATTAAAGACAAAAAGACAATCTTAAAGCAGCAAGAGAAAAGCAGTTAGTGATCCACGGGCAAGTTCCCATAAAACTGTTAGCTGATTTCTCCAAAGAAACTTTGCAGGCTAGAAAGAATTGGCAAGAAATATTCAAAGTCATGATGCCCTACAGCCAAGATGCTCTACCCAGCAAAGCTATCATTAGAATTGAAGGGCAGATGAAGAGCTTCCCAGACAAGAAAAAACTAAAGGAGTTGATCACCACCAAAACATTATTATATGAAATAGTAAAGGGACTTATTTAAGAAAAAGGAGGAGATCAAAACTATGAACAATAAAATGGCAATAAACACGAATCTATCAAGAACTGAATCTAAAAAACAAACTAAGAAAACAAGAACAGAGACAGAATCATGGTTATGGAGAGTATTTTGATGGTTGCCAGATGGTAATGGGGTGTGGAGCAATTGGTGAAAAGGTGAGGGGATTAAGTACAAATATGCAGTTACAGAATAGCCATGGGGATGTCAAGTACAGTATAGGAAACGGACTAGTCAAATAACGTTTATACACATGACCCATGAACATGAACAATGATGGAGGGATTGCCTGAGGGAGTGGGGGGTACTGGGTAGGAGTGGGGTAAAGGGTGAAAATCAGGACAACTGTAATAGCATGATCAATAAAATATAATTAAAAAAAGAAAAAGAAAATGCTCTACTATCTTCAACCACTTATTTAGAATAATTTATGGTTTGAATATCATAACATAAGATGTATATTTTGAGAAGAATTATTAAGTTTTTAAAATGTTTTTTTTTTTCTTTTAGTAAAGAAAAGGAAGAAGAGAAAGCGCAAGGGGGAGCTGTTACAAATTTTTTAGCTACTTTGACCTCTTTTATACATTAATGCTGAACTGGAAAATGTGGGCTAGGGCCAGCTCATGAGAAGCATTTCTTTGCCTTTGCCTGTTGTGACCCAACACTAAGCTATCCACAGAAACTCACATTTTGTTGTTTGGCAGCACTTCATCTTTTCCAAGAAAAAGAATATGAGCCTCTGCCTAAACTTGGTAGGCTATGAATGATTTTTACACATCAGACTCCCATTGGAAACTATGAAACCCTTATGGCCTCACACAGGTAATATTGTGATACTGGACTTGCCTTCAGCTTTCCCAGGATGATTAAAATTACAATCAGACCTCATTTTAAGAATTTTTATTAATCCACTGCAGATATACTGTTAAATTTTAAAATCTGTCACAGGTTTCTCCACATTTTAAAAAAAATCCTTACCTAAGGGTATGCCTATTGCTTTTAAAGAGAGAGGAAGGAAGTGAGAAAGAGAGAGAGAAATATCAGTTGGTTCCCTCCCACACGTGCCCTGACCAGGGATCGAACATGCAACCTTTTGGTGTACGGGACAATGCTCCAACCAACTGAGCCACTCTGTTAGGGCTCTTCACAATTTTTTAAAAATTATATTAGCAGCAAAGCCCTTCTTCACCATTACTTGTCATTCACTGTCTTTGTAAAAATAATTGGCCTTATAAATAATTCAGTTCTGTCTATTATTTTCATAAATGAATGCAAGATCTCCATGAAGTCTATTTGTATTGTTTTTTTAAAGCTGAAATAGTTGCTTAGATAATACATATTGAGAAGGAAAACTTCCCCATTGAATTAATTCAATGCAAAGATCAAGAATTGAAAGAAATGATAAAAGATGTTTCCTGCTTGATTATTTTTGTATTCAGGCTGCTTCCTCCTCAATAATTAAAAAACTAAAATATTTAAATCTGCTCTTTCTTTTTAATAGTACACAGTCTGTTTTCCCTTTTCTTTTTTTCTTTCTTCCTTCCCTTCATTCCCTACTGTCAGTCATGAGATAACTCTGAGCCATAATATGCAATCACATTTTTAATAAGTCTGAATTAAATTCACTCTTTAAATTATTTACCACTACAGGAAGTCTTACTGATATGCCAAAGTCAACGCTGAATGTATTTTGTTCCGAGTTCTGATATTCTAAAGTTCTTTCCAGTGGGATGATAAAACAGCCCTTAATCATTTCTTTGCATAAAATTTTAAATCATTTTGTGCCAAGAAAGGTGGTGTATTAGTTTTCTATTGCTTTCATAACATCAATATTGTTTAGTGGCTTAAACAATATAAATTTATCACCTTATATTATCCATAAGCCAGAAGTTTGACACAGATCTCACTGGCTAAAATCAAGATGTCCATAGTGCTACGTTCTTTTCAGGAGGCTGTAGGGAGGCGTCTGTTTCCTCGCCTTTTCTAACTTCCAGAGGCCGCCTGCACTCCTTGTCCTGTGGCCTTTTCCCCCTTCTTCAAAGCCAGGAAAATGGGGATGTAAAGACAAAAATATCTACCCTCAAAATTATAACTTGAATAAGTTGCGATAATAGCTATGTCGGCAGTATAAACAAAGTACTTTGGGGAGCAAAGAAATGACAGTAATTATTTAACATTTAGGGAATTAGGAAAATCCCCCTCCAATTCTTTATGTGTGCTGGACACCACTGCCCCCAAACTGTTTCTCTTCCTATCGGTAACAGCCTTGAAAACTCAATATAAACATTAGTCCTAACAGCCAATCCCTGACATTTAGGACTAGCTTACATTTTCCTGACCAATATTCCCAAAGAGCTATTCTTTCCCAATAATTATTATTTAATATCATTGAGTGTGTGCCTCACACAAGGCCATGTGCCCAGTACGATTGATCTCATTTGATCACCAGAAGCAGAGTAGAAACACGAAAACTGAGGCTAAACACTAGTTAATCTCTCACAGTCACACAGCCGGTATGGGATGGAACTAGTGTATAAATCAGGTTGTCTAGATAAGCATGCCTGTTACAGCACAGATCACGCTGCTATTTTATTGCTGGATTAATTGCCTATCCATTCTTCTAGAATAAAGAACAAAAGCTGTGAGGGCAAGAATCTATTATTCCTTACTCGCCATTGTATCTGCAGTGCCTAAACTTGTGCCAGAGTAAAAGGAGGATTTGAAGGCATTTGCCAGGGGCTGAGACAGAAATGGACTTCACTGTCGCCGTGGTGGGTTGACTGGCATGAGAGTGACTAACAGCGAGGAAACCGATTGGAAGGCAGTTTACAAAGATCTCCCAGGCAAGAGGGTATGAGTGCATGAACTAGAACAGGGACCAGCAAACATTTTCTGTAATGGGCCAGACAGTGAATATTTTAGGCTTTGAAACTACTCAACTCTGCCATTGGAGCACCAAAAGAGCCACGGATAATACGTAAAGAAATGAACATAGCCATGCCCCAATAAAACTTCTATTAACCTAAGGAGTTGGCAGGCTGGCTATGGCAGTTGTTTGCTGACCCCTGAACTAGAACGTCAGGATGTGATTGGAAGAGCCAGTGCATCTTGTAGTGGTAGCAGCAGAACGAACCAGAGAAACATTTCAATGCAAACCTGGCAGGACATGTTGATTAACTGATGATAAAGCATGGAAGAAGGAAAAGTCAAAGATAACCCCCATTTTCCTGCAATCAGGAAATCAAAGATATCAAGAAAGATAAACCAGTTTAAAGGTGAGGAATGGTAATATGAATTCAAAATTCAAAGAAATAAGTTTCAGGTGGAAAACAGCATCCAAAACTATCTAAAGTGCAGAATAAGAGTGAAAAAAGCAGTGTATAGAGGGAGAATTCCCCAGTATAGTCTTATAAATCTATTATAGGACTGTATTATTACCCACCCCTACTGTTATACTTGGCTACTTAATTCTGCTGTCATTTTTTTGACTATTCATAGTTTTCTTCAGTTCTTAAACTGCTTGAACAATTATAAGTCACATATTCCAGTTCATTTAATTCACAAGAAAAACATTCAAGGAACTACCTTTTAAAGTTTTGGGGAATTTGGTACTCAGAGGAAAAAACTTCCTTTGAATTTTCAACTGACTTACAAATGAAGGAGGAATGTAGTTTCAACAGATGAGATCTGGTCCCTGACTTGAGGTTTGCTATCTGGTGCAGCAGAAAGAGGCAATTTGTGCATTGAAAAGCATGGCAAAGGATGGATTCCTCTGCTTCATTCAAAGATATCTTAGAAAGAAAAGAAAGGTAGGCCTGGTCGAACACTCACTACTTTTGATTTAATAGTTACATCCCTTTCCATTACATAAAGGCACTTTTAGAAATGTTTCTGCAGCAAAACCTCATTTAACAGTAAGAATTTAGGTACAGGTAGACTTTGAGGATGATATTAATGAACAATACTCGCTAAAAGTTATTTTCGAACTAAGAGTTTGTATCAGTATCTAGGTCTCAGAGGAAACACGTTTTCTTCTCTAAATTTTTTAAAAGGCATTTGAAGGAAACAAGCAGTCTGAGGAGTTTGATCAAACAGCTTCCCTTCTTGCAAGATGTAGTGATGGTCTCTGAGCACACAGAAATAGTGCTTATTAAAGAGAACGAAGAAACTTTGCCAATAAGTGCATCACCAGAATTCATAAATTGGCTTGAGAAAGAAGGAACAGAACATCAGAATTTAGCTACTTGTCATCAGTCTTTCTACCCTTGTGAAAACATCCCCTCACATAACTCATGTGAACTCTGAATCGCAAGAAATTACAGAATCTTAGCAGTGCCAATAGGTGAGTAGTGGGGGGGAAGCCAGGGCTGGAAGACCAAACTGGGTTGTAGGGCTGTGCTCTCTCTCCCTAGGCAGTAGTCCAATGGATGGTGCTCAAGGGCTGAACACAGACTCATGGGCGTCCTCAGCCAAGACTCAGAAGGGACCATGCTGGCCCTCAGAGAAGAAAGTTGGCAATTTCCAAAACAGGTATCAGCTACTATATAGGTAGGAAAATAGGTTGGAGGATGGCCTGGACAGCAGAGTGAGCAGTTACCACCACAAAGATGGGCTGGGGAAGGCTGAATGTCAATGGACTGGCAGATGCCCAGGATCCACTCTAGAGATATCAGATACTAGATGCAACAACAAAGAGACAAATTTACAACCCTGAACATTTACCTCTGACCCTGGCAATTAGAGCTAATGCTATAGCTAATGTTGAGTCTGTTGTGGTCCCTGGATGGGTTGACAGAAGCAAAAGCTGATTATCTTCCTCCTCTTCATCTCCACTTGAGCAAACTGTCCAGTCTCTCTATGAACTGAAAGAGTGACATTTGCTACCAAATATTAGTTCTTACTATGTACCAGACACTGTTCTAGTCCCCTTTTATACACTATACCTAATTCTCATAACTCTGAGGAATAGTTATATCCATTCTTTTTCATTTAGAAAGTGAAATTAAGAGAAGGTTCAGTGGTTCACTCAGGACTAAGTAGAAGAAGAGTAACTAGAATGTTCCTCCTACTGTCCAGAGGCCTAGTTTACTCTAGACTTAAAAAAATTTTTTTTAATTTAAATTCAGTGCATAATAGTCACCCCAACAAGACAAGCACAATAATAATATCGTGAACTGGCTCTATAGGAACTAGGAGAAGAGAGCACTGCTATTCTCAGGGAGGTCAGAAAAGGCTTCTCCAAAGGTTACTGTTGATGCCAGGTCCTACCTCCAGTACTTGGTAAGGGACGGTCCTGGGGCCAGGGGAAGCCTGGAGAGATGTTACCATGATGGTTGGCCATAAATAAGGGAAACAATGATAACTTGGAAGGAAGCTGGAGTCAGGAAAGTCTGAACTGTGTACCAAGCAGAAATATCAAGACAATATAGGAAGTGTGCAAGGGAGCTCCCATGAATAAAGCAAGGGACAGGGTGTGGAGTGAGGGGACTTGGGTGATCCAGCACACCAAAGAACACTGAACAAAAGTCAGCATGTTTTCTTTCTGCAAAGATGTTATTAGCAGGACAGCCATGTTATATAATTCATGTAATGCTCATTAAAAATTGTCCACCCATCCAGGCACTAGTTTTTGAAGGCGGGCATAAAATCATCTGGCAGTAAAAGGAAGCAACGGTATTCTGGGTACAACTTGTGCAAATGTGCTCAGCCAGCAAATAATGAAACTCGACAAGGGCACAGTGGGTGTTTTGACAGAGCCTTGATTTGTAGACGTGGGGCTCTGGACAGGATTGAAAAGATAGGCACTAATTACATCATGTTGAAAGGCTTTCACGATAACACTAGGAAAGACTCGGATGTTTTGTAAATATACTTTCAGACAGGGAATGGAATCCTCTGGTTTGTGTTCTAGAAGGCCCACTATCATGGCCTGCTGAGATCAGGGAATACAATGCAGGAAGGAGAGTTGGGAGGCCATTGTAAAAACCTGGGCAAGCTAGGAATCCAGGAGGGTCGGGGGGAAACACTTACAAAATCGATTTAAATGCTTTTTAAAAAAGTTTCTGAAGACTTCCTATTTAATCCTGACAACTAGCCTGCATGGTACGTATATATTAATGATTCCCATTTATTGAGTCACTACCACGCCACACACCACGTTTTAGAGAGGCATGTGAGCACACTGGGCAAGGGCTTTCACTACTTATTAGCTGTATGACCTTGGGAAATGATCTCACTACACCTCAGTTTTCTCATCTGTGAAGTCACATAGTCTTGTGGTATTGCTGTGAAGACTAAATGAGATTTGACATACAAAGTACTTAGAATAATTCCTTGCATAGAGTAAGCAACCAATAAATATTAGTTATCATTAGCATGTTTAAATTTCACAGTGCTATTTATTACTCCATTTGTGCCATGTACAAAAGAGGAAATGTATCTGAAAGAGAAGTTAACTAACTAGTCAGTGGCACAAACTCAACTTTTTGATTCCTAATCTTATGCAGCAGAGAGAGAGTACCTGGCTTCCATTCAGCTCAACTTCAATTTCATCACGATATGTAAGGAACGGTGGATAAGGCGAACGCCATCATCGAAGGCGCATCCCTTAATGGCTTCAGTGGAAGGGCTCCCTGAGCCAAACAAGAGTCTTTCTCCTTATCCAATTCATTGCACTGTTTCTTAGAATCCTTTTACAGCATTGCTGTCTTCCCTGACATTTAATTTGCAATCCCAGGAAACCAGAAACTTTCACATATGCAGTTGCCTAGGCTTCCAAAGCAGAAACACTCCCTTAACTAGGCAGCCGATATTTCTGGCAGAAACCTCAGTCGGTTAACGTGGCAACAAGCAGTGCAGTGGGTGTTCAGCTATGCTTGCCACGTGTCAGCCAGATTTCTCTGCCTAGAGCCTCTGGGGGTTGATAGTGCCATGAAAACAGGAAAATCAAGGTTGACCCTAATTATGATAAACACAGGGTCTTGTGCCCCATTAAAACTATTGCTAGTCCAGTAGTATTGTCTATATGATAACAATTTTAACAGTGAAGTTGCTTTTTACTGGCTGGCTACTTACTATGTCATACAAGTAAGTCTCAGGTTTGGTAACCTTCCCAAAGTAACATAGCTAGTGTATTATTTTTCTATGGCTGCTATAACACATAAACACATATGTAGTAGCTGCTACTAAGTACATGTTCATGTTTTATAGCAATGTGGTAAAAGCAACACTAGTTTTTTTAAAGTTTTTATTTATTTATTTTTTAGAGAGAAGGGAAGTGAGGAAGAGAGGGAGAGAAACATCAATGTGCGGTTGCCTCTTGTGTGCCCCCTATGGGGGGGCCTGGCCCATGACCTAGGCATGTGGCCTGACTGGGAATGGAACTGGCGACCCTTTGGTTCACAGGCTGGCACTCAATCCATTGAGCCACACCAGCCAGAGCATTAATAAACATTCATTTATTTTCTTAATGTTCTGGAGATGAGAATTCCAAAAGTTGCGCAATTAAAATGAAGACTTCAACAGGGCTGTTGCGTACCTTTCCAGAGCTTTAGGAGCCCGTTTCCTTGTCTTTTTCACCTTTTGGAAGTGGCCCACGTAACTCGATCTCCTTCCTCAGCCTTCAAAGGCAGCAACTTCATCATTCTGACCTCTGCTTTCAGCACGTCTTTTCTCTGACTCTGGCTGTCTGCTTCCTTATTCTACTTATAGGGACACTTCTGATTACATTGGTCCTATGAAGAAAATCCAGGATAATCTCCCCATTGTAAAGTCAGTGGACTAGCAACCAAAATTTCATCTGCAACCTTAAGTCCTTTTGCCAGGTAACCTAACCTATTCCAGGTTCTTTGGGTTAGCATATGACTCTTCTTGAAAGGCCACTATTTTGCCTATCACAGCAAGGATCGTAACCCAGATATATCTGGCTTCGAAAGCTTTGTTCTTAATCAGCACACTATACCAAACTACTGCAAAAACATTAGGTCTTTATCTTCAAAAGGCAAGGACTGAGAATGCTTCGTGTGATTCCCACAAGGTCTATTCTCCCCCCAAACTAAATGATTAATATTTACATTGTTCATCTGACACTATATGATTTTATTGGAACACAAAACAAGAGCAAAATAGACAGCAAAAAAGGTTATTATTAAATGTCCTATGAGGTAAATCTACAAATTTGTGTGTTAAAGGTGGTGGTGATATCAAAAGTCAAATGCTGTCCTGGCTGGTGTGGCTCAGCGGATTGAGTGCTGGCCTGGAAACCAAAGGGTTGCTGGTTCCATTCTCAGTCAGGGCACATGCCTGGGTTGTGGGCCAGGCCCCCAGTAGGGGGTGTGTGCTAGAGGGAACCGCACGTTGTTTCTCTCCCTCTCTTTCTTCCTCCCTTCCTCTCTTTAAAAATCAATAAATAAAATCTTTTTTTTTTTTTTTTTAAGTCAAATGCTCTCTGTTAGGAGCATGATTTCCATTCAATGTTCATTCAAGGGGTACCTACTGAGCACTAACTCAGTACCTGGCCCTGTGAAAGATGAAAGGGCATTCTCTGTACTCAGAGAACTTGAACTGCGAAGGAGGAGACAATGAGTTAAGGACACAGAGGGCCATGAGAGCACACAGGAGAGGCACACGCCCTGGACTGAGAGATCTCTTAGGGGAAACTTGTTTCGGTCCTGGTTTTCGTTCCTCACCTATTAATTGAAGGGGTTGGAATAAATCCAAGGATGCTATCTGGCCATTGACATATCTAGCCCACAGGTGTGAGATCCACCTAGTGTACTGGCATGCATGGTGGGTTTTTTCAAGTGTTGGCAAAACAGGCCCCATTTTCCCCTTTGACAGTGATTAGCTGAGCTGATATGTAGATGCCCCTTGCGTCTGCATGTGCTTGCCAGGCGCTCGTGGTTCCTTCACTTGCTACGACCTCTGTTGCATGGAAACCAAGTATCAAGAGCCCTTTTTCATTAGGAGTAGGTCATGTCTCTCATTGAACTTTAGGATTAGCAGATATCTAATGTACCTCTCAATTTGAATCTGGCTCTCTGCTTACTTAAATCCATAAAAAAAGTTATTTTATCAGTATCAATACTAGCAACTAGAAATATGGAGATAAATAAGAAACACTTCTTGGTCTTTGAGGGCAGAACTAAGGAGAGACCAATTATAACAAACCATTGAAACAGCGTGATATGTGCTAACAAAAAGGGGCATAAAATAACAGAGAAAGTACAAAGTCTTCTGAGAAGCAGACAGGTTTTACAGCAGAACCTTACCAGGCAAACAAAGGGAGAAGCTTTGCCAGTACACTGCACATATTCAGGTACACTGTAGGTTTGAAGTAGGAGGTTGCTGAATAGGCTGGAATTAGCTGAATTCTGCAATGAGGAAGCTGCACATACAAAGACAAAGGGGTGAGTGATGAAGACTTTCTATTCTAGGAGTCAAAATTACTTAAGCAGGGTTGTGCATAGAACCCACTCTGGGAAGAAATGAGATAGGAGGCTGGGATGGTAGGGAAAAAATCCAATAACATGGGACCTTGTGTGTTGTGCTGATGGGGGTTATCTTATTCTGAAGATAATAGGCTACCATGGTAGGGAATTAAGTAGGAAGTGCATGAATAGACCTGTGGGACTTTTTGAAAGATCATCCTGCCAGGACAATGGGTGGGCAACTGGATGGGTATATACCAGAGACAGAGAGATGAGCTGCCAGACCATTATCATAATGCTGGCAAGAGAAGACATATCAGTTAGAACATTAATGTTGTGTAAATGCTAGAAAGTCTCATTACATGAACAAGTAAGTTTACATATTGATTAACTTATCCCGTTAATCAATATGTAAATTTACTCGATCATGTAAAGAAAGTAATGAAGGAAGGTGAACTTCAAGTATGACTTAATGGGCTTTCTCTGTATCTATTTTTTTTCTTCTCCCTTGGCTATGTTTCATGCTCTGGCTGGCTTCCCTTACAGTGGTAAATGGATACAGATTTTATATCATCACTACAATATCTCAGAAATCATCCCCTTGCATCTCATTAGCAAAATGGATCATGTGCTCTTGATCCAAACTTTTGTCTACAGAATATGGAAACCAAATTTCCTGAACTCATCACTGGGGTAAGGAATATAGAATTACCATTGGATTTATCAGACCTGCCCCAGAAACTGGGAAGTGGATCAGCTTTCCCTGAATCAGTCAGGCCATACAGAGGTGGGGTGTACATATGAACAAGATTCATATTAGTACTAGGAAGGGGGGAGGGTCATTCAGAGGCAGTCATTAAGACCCACATTGGAAGGTGATGGCCTGAATAGAAGTGTTATCAATGAGGTAAAGGAGAGGACAGAGACACGTCAAGGAGAAGAAAGATCACAGCTTAGCCATTGATTGAACGTGGAAGGTGAAGAAAGGAATTGAGAAAGGACTGTCAGCTTTCTGACAAGGATAACTGAGATCCCTGGAGAACAAGGATATTTTGAAGTAAAAATAATGCGTTTACTTTTGAACATCTTAAGTGCCCCTGACTCTTAATTATTCAAGTGATGCATAGAATAAGTGCATGGGTGATTGAGTCTGGATCACAAGGGATGGGACTGGAAATAAAGATGAGGAGCATGATGGGATCATAGATGGCATTCACTAGGAATGGGGTTATGTGAGAAAAGCAACTTCTGGACGTGTTATGAAAACATTGTCCTTGAAACACATAATACCTACAAGAGGGCAACTCTCATCTCAGAGATGAAAGAAGTCTTACTAACCCCTGAGAATAGCCCCTTGACCCCCAAAAGCACAGGAGTTCCAGCTGAGTGACTGAGAGAGTTGAGGAGCAGCTTTATCACCTCCCCTTAGGACTCCCTCAAGTGAGCTAAAATGCATTGTAGCTGCCACTGCTCTCTGCCCTCTGGGAGTTTACAATGTTAGACAAGTGTTCGGTCTATTTAGGACATGAACTGTGTCTGAAAATATGCCCTCATCATACAAGAGAAGCAATAGATTCCTAGTGTCCAGGAATATCAGAGGGCTGAATGAAATTTGACTCATTCTTGACAATATGGGGCTTGTCTCATCAGGATATTAAATATTACAGAGGTAGCTCATCACAGAAGATTAATGAAGTCACCAGAATAATTTAGAAAGCAATTGAGTGACTAATTTTAATTAAAAGTTTGATTGCAACTATTGAAATGAAACCAGAGAAACCCATACTCCTCACCCCTTGAGTGGTTTTCCCATTGGAACAACAATTACTATGTCGATCTTTCGTTCATTACTGGGTCTTTTCTAAGATTAAACATTAGATAGTTTCCCAGGAATAGAGATTTTTAAACAGATAATACAGGGAAACAGAACTCCAATTAGGAAAACTCCTCAAATCAAGAGACAGGATAGAAAAATGTCATTTTCTGAATATAACGTGAGAATAAGTAGATACCATTAATCCTCCTCAGAAATAATATAAGAAATAAGATACGATGATCTTATTTGACAGGTTGGCATGTTTTCCTCAGTTGACAAGGAGACAAATGAATGCCCCTAAAAAGAAAGAAATCCATTTTAAAAGGAACAAATGTAAAAACCAGAAAATGCCTATCATAAAGAAATTTTGTAACTAGATATAAGATGTTGATTAGCATGTGTTTTTAGAAATAAGAAACCAGAGACTAGAAAGCAACGTTTGTCAGAACTTATACTCACATGGAGAGTGGAGGAGGAAGAGAGGGAGGGAGAGAGAGCGGGAATAAGAGAGACATGACATTATATGAAAAATTTGCATTTTGCTCATCAAACTGTGTGCTATGGAATAATGACCATTCTCTGGGTACTACATGGCCTATACCAGCCATATCCAACTGTTTTATTTTGTTCTGATTTTATATTTATAAAAAAGCTTATTTTTAATTTGACTTCCCAGACATAACAGGACTTGGTAAGCAGAAGGTGTACTCTTCTAACCAGTCTCTTTTCTCCGGCTCGTGCCCC